>MU670925.1:0-26236 GCA_026770625.1 Nicotiana glauca | reverse complement strand
TGTATTTTTCTTTTGATTTTTCTAATTTTCTAGAATTAAAGAGTAATTTTCCTATTTTTTGATGTTTTCTAATTAACACAAAAATGTATTTTGTTTTAATTTTCTTATAAAACAAACACCGGTATTTCTACACAATTATCAACAAATTGCCACACAAAAATCATTTTGCATATATATTTTATTTTATTTATTTTTTTTTGAATAATTTGCTTGGGGCAAAAATCACGTGCTCACAGCGCTTATCATGAGCCCAGCTAGTTGCCAGCCTACGAGACCATTCAGCTAAATCAGGAACCTCATCGGGCGACCAATGGGTTGCTGTAAGCAAAGGACAAGAAGACATCATTATGGGGCCAACCCCACATGAAGAGAAAGACAGTGCAAACAAAGTACTTACATGCGGAGTTCCATTTCTCAGGGAATGGTAAAAATTCTCCGGGGATAATGTCGATCGTCCGGACTCGAACGAACCGATTCATCCACCCGTGGTCCTCATCCTCCTCGCTGCCAATCGTAGGAGCTCGAGTGGTCCTACCCTGAAGAGCAACTAGGCCCCGATAACGCAATGACGGGCATAACCTTATGTGGTGATTAAGGGTGAACTCTATCCCGGCCTTATCAGCAAAATATCTCATCGGCTGCACTATCTTCTTGAAGAAGGGATGAACCTGCGCCAGCGTTATCTAATACCTTTTACAAAAATTAAGCAAAACCCGGTCTGGGGGACCCGGTATAAGAACGTAGGTATACATGCTCAAACAACCCTCAACATACATCTTGGCACTCTCCTCGGGGGAAGGTCCTTGCAGAATCATGCCTTCCCCCCATCCGCACTCTCTCCTGATAGCCCCAAGATTCTTCTTCCTCACCGATGAGAAAATCCTCGACACATGCTCCCGATGGACCAGAACATTTAGCAGCTTCCCCAGTGTGGCAACCTTCTTCGAGGCAGCACACTCCGGGTCTTGTTCCCCCGGCATCGGGAGAAGGCCGCTGGCGCAAACCAAAGGAGGAACACGGAAAGGGGTCCCCTTCGTCCGAGGATCAGATGTCAAAGCAGCGGCCATGGCCACGACGAATAAGGAGCAGAAAGGGAGAATCCAAGCAAGAACTCCCTGAAGCAAAGAAATGAAGAGACTCGCACAAAGCACCAGGCTCTACAAAGGAGACAGGCTTAACAAATAACTGCAAAATTGCCGCTTAAAGGGCGGATAAATAAATATATAGAGGCCATACAACAACTGCTTAATTGCCGAAAGAAGGCCAGTTAATGATGGGCGCGTTAAAAGTCATCTTCTCCTTGGGGAGTGCACCGGCAGAACCATCTCGAGCTCCCACACGACTCATGAAATAAAGGAACCTCGAGAAACCCTCGACGTCAAAAGTATTGGTTCAGAGGAGCCATCGACTAAACCTCAGGGCATGGCTAGCCTTGGGCCTCCCGGCCCATCCCATGGGAAAGCACCATAGGGCCAGCGCCCAATGCTTGGAAGCAAAAGAAAAAGAGGGAAAAGAAGAGGGAAAGCGGCAAAAAGAACTAGCAGAATAGAAGTTCCTTTCATGCGTTAACAAAAAGGGAAAATGCCTTTTTTACACTATTGGTCTCCCAGGAGAGAAAGCACATAAAACAAAAAAGAAGGAATACAAAAAAGGGGTTTGGAGACTACTCCTCGCCGCTATCATCTTTACCCACGTCAGGGACAATCAAAAGCACCAGTCTTACCTCTGTCTCGCGAGGCTCCTCCATGTTAGCAGGTAGCTCAAAGCCTCTGGCCTCGAGTTCTTCCCGGACCTCCTTCTTCGCCTTTGCTTTTGCGTGCTCGACAGCTCGGACTAGCTTCTGCTCAGCCGCCAGTGATATGTCGCGAACCATTACATATGCTGAAGCCGCATCCTCCTTATGAGCAGCGGTATCTTGCTCGGCCCCAGGCATAGCCGCAGTCAAAGTAGTAATCTCCCGGTGAGTGTCCAAAAGAAGGTCCCGGGAGGTCGCCAATTCACCAGCCACAGCCTCACTTCGCTCCTTCAGCCCGAAGATCTCCGCCTCCAACTGATTAATCCGCGAGCTGCTCTGCTCAACCTACGGCAAAGGGCAAGATGATGGATATGAGAATAACGGAACATGTGTGGATTCTTAGTAAAAAAGTAGGTGCGAGCAAGGCAGAGTACCTAAGCATCAAGAGCGGTCTTCTCCCGAAGAGCCGCCTCCAAAGAAACTTGAAGCTCCCCGAACTCTGTATCTTCTCGAGCGCCATGAGACTCCGAGTCTTGAAGTTTCAAAGCAATGATATCGCGCTCCTTATCCCGGCCAGAAAGCTCCTTACGAAGTCAGAGGATGGCGTGATCATACGCTTTTTTACACTACGACACAACAAAAAAATTAAGAGAGATGACAAATGATGCTCGAGAACAAAAAGGAATACACAAGGAAAAACTATCACCTACTGCAGGGACTTCTCTGCCTATTTAACGGCACCAAAAACATCGAGGTCAGCCCCGTCGGTTACGCCATCAAAGATGTTGGCAATAAAGCCTCCCCCTTTGAAAGGAGTACCATCCGTGACATCGATCATCCCTTCGGCATCCCTCAACTCTTCTGATGAGACCGGTATTTCTGAATAAGATTGTTCGCGCCGCCAATCTCTTAGAATAGCAGCCCATGTCCTTGGAAAGTCTTGAACTCCAAACCATCAGGACCAACGATACTGCTAGTAGAAGCCATATCAAATCCGGCCGCACGACTTGAAGTCACAACAACATCCCCCTCGAGGACCCCCGGTTCTTTAGCCCTACTGGACCTGGCCGTCTCGGATTCAGCAACCTCCGACTGAGGCACATGTAAATCTCTCACACTGGACCTTCTCCTCCTCCTCAACGGACTTCTATACTTGTCCCCCCTCCCCCCCTGCATCAGGGCTCGACCCGGATGCTAGGGTAATGGTTTCATCAGGACAAGCAGTGGCTGCCCTGTCTTTCCTTTTCTTATTGATGTCAGGCCCCAAGGCCTCCACTTCACAATCGGGGGTGGCCTCATCTGCATATTCTCTCTAAGGCCTGCACCAGCATAAGAGACACAATACGTCACTGCTTAAAGTTCGGAAGGAAACATGAAAGGTGAAAAAAGAGCAGTGAAGAAGCCTCGCCATGGTTCTTAGCCACCCAGTGCTTCTTGGACATGATGGTCCAAGACCGGAGATGATACGGGAACTTTGCATCTAAGCGCCTGATCCATCCCTCCAAGTCTGGGACCGCCTCGGGATACCAAGCGACCGCTGGAGAAAGCACAAAAAAGATTATTGTGAAAAATAGAAGAATAATTGAGAAATTGCTAAACACAAGTTCACTCACGTTGATCGTTCCATCGCTATGTAAAGGGCATCCTACACGCTGGGATGATATCCGAGGTCCTCACTCGAACGAACCTGCTCATCCTTCCCTGGTCCTTTCCCTCATCAACACTTGCGAAGAAAGATTTTTGGACCGATGTCGAAGCTTGATTAATCCTCGATACAGCCGCGGATGGTACAACCTAATCAAATGGCTGAGGGTACAGACCTCACCCTTAACCCCTTATGTAAAATGCTTGAGAATCAACAAGATCCTCCAAAAGGACGAGCAGATCTAACTGAGGATCACTCGATATTGAGCATAGAAGTCAAGGATTACTGGGTCGATTTACAAAGGAGGAGATACGGCTGATTTACCAGGACCTAAGGTGAATGGGTAAGTGTATACATAGAGAAAGCCATCCTTAAAGTTAGTAATGTTGTCGCGGTAGTCAGGAATTTCTACCTCTACCGCCTTACTCCATCGGCAGTCCTCCGTCCCTTTGTCAACATAGGTCATGATGCTGACATATCGAGGTACATGCTCACATCGACCCGATATGGACGAGGGAGTTTCTATGTCAAAATCATCTGACGCATCAGTAGCGGGAGGGGTCCATTTCTCCAAAGTGGGAACCGATTTATTTTCCCCCTCAGACGGTCGGGACAAAGATGCAGTATCACCCCATCGAGGGATCGTCCTAGAAGTCCTGGCCATAGCAGATGGTAAAACCTTTTTCATAAAGAGAAGGAAAAATTTTAATGTTTCAAATTGTGAAATTCTGGGTTAAAAGCCTGAGGAAAGGGTGAGGTTGGGGAGTATCTAGCAACCGGAACATTTATAGTAACCACAAGGGAAGCAGAAGAGACGAATCTACGGTAGTTCATGAGTTTCTCGATTATCACATTTGACGGCTGCCCTGCACGATTCCCTAGGACATGGCATTTAATTCTCTTAGATGGTTGACGTCCTGGAGATGATGTCCTTGAGATGATGATTCAACATCGTTACCTATCACTCTGATCTAGGAAACGAGAAGACTATCTGTGTATGGAAAACTCAGGAGAATCCATCTCCCGCCATTAAGGCCTACTCGAAATATCGAGGTGGCACCTCGAGGTTATGGGATCAGGATCGGGCTCTCTAACTCGAGGATCATCCGCGGTCCTACAGTGGCCTCGAGGCTCAGGGGTCTGTCCGCGACCTGGCAAGAATTACGAAGATCGGGGACACCTAAGGCGAGCTGCTAGAGTTAGTGGGCTCTGGCACCATGCCATGCCTAGCCATCCCATCCCCGTGTATTTACATCTAATGCATCTTGTACCATGTCGTGTTCCCTCGCCTATATAAGGGGAACCCATACCACTTTGTAAAGGGTTGATGTTGCTCCATTTCTCCACAGGTGCAATAATATATCTCTCTCTCTCCCTCTGTTTCTTCTAAGTCGTTTGTTCTCATTGGCCCGAGGCCACCTCACATTTATTGTTTTCTTACTTGTTCTTTGTTCGTCTAGTTGTGCAATGGCCATAAAGAGCCAACCTTAATCGCATCTCTATTTGTTATCCCTTTCCTGACTGTCCCCAATAGCTCGATCTCGATTCAAGTTTGGGCCCCAAGGCTCCCATCGATCTACTCTGCATTCTGTCAGCAGGCCCCTTCAGTTTGCTTATTGACTCAATTCAATTCGCATTTTATCATTATACTGCGTATTCTTAACATAAACTACCTTGACAACTAGCTCGAGAATAGATCGCGTATTTTTAGAATCCCATTTATAAATTTAATTGTTGTTACCATTTTCACGGTAAAACTTTCTATATTCCTGTTATCAATCTTTGATGATTTTGAATGATTTATAATTGTTCTACTGTTTCGTTATTTGTTTAAGATTTTTTTGATTTGATTCACTTTGTTGAGTTTTATTGGACAGGTTATTTGGGTACAAATATGAATTAATCAATTTCCAGAAATGTGAGTGCCCGTGGATTGTTTGGTTAACTGTTCTTTTTATGCTAAAACTTGTCGGGCGTGTAAAGTGAAGAATTTATCAATCACACACAGCTGAGAAGAAGAAATTAGAGATGAAGAATCGAGAGAATCTTGAGAGGTGCAATACTCTATTTTCTTCTATACTGAATGAATAAGAAGAAGCTTTTACAGTGTTTTAACTAGCTCACTAACCACCTAATGATAGTTTTAATCCATTAATTAATACATTAACTATAGTTAACTTAACTAACTGTAATTAAACTATGGTTAACCTATATCCTTCACACCCTCACTCAAGCTAAGATTGGGGAAAATTTTGAGAAATCCTAGCTTGGACATCAACTATGAGTGTTGAAGTCGACCAAGTCCTTTTGTAAGTATATCAACTTCCTACTCTGCTGTAGGACAATAGAGAGTTGAAACCAAGACTTGTTGTATCTTTTCATAGATGAAATGACAATCAATATCAATGTCCTTTGTTCGTTTGTGAAATATAGGATTGGCAGCAATAGCAAGAGCTTATTTACTATCACTATAGATAGGCATAAAGGAAGTATGTTGCACTCCCAGCTCCTTGAGTAAATCAAGAATCTAGACAATCTCCGTAACAATGGAAGCTAGGCTGCGATATTTAACTTTAGTTGAGCTTCTAGAAATAGTGGATTGTTTCTTAGACTTCCAAGATATCAATAAAGAACTAAACTTAACAAAGTAACCTGTAACTGAGTTGCGTGTATTTTGACATGCAGCTCAGTCTACATCACAAAACGCTGATAGAGATTCAGAACAATGAGCAGTCATGAGAACTCCCAACCGAGCACTATTCTTGATATACATGACCACCTTGAGTGCAACTTCCATATGAGAGACTTTAGGACTATGCATGAATTGGCTTAAACTCTGTACAGCAAAAGGAATATCCGACCTTGTGAAAGTTAAGTAAAGAAGCTTTCCTAAGAGTCTTTGATATGGTCCTGGATCTGTTAGTAATGTGTCATCAGATGAACCTGTATGTGTGTTAGATTCATTAGTTGTAATCTTCACATTAGTCTATATAGAACAGGATATAGTCTTGGAACCTGAAAGCCACAACTCAGCTATGAGTTGTAGGGCACATTTGCATTGGTGCATCAGTATACCATCATTGTTCCTTGCAAACACTATGCCTCGGAAGTACTTAAGCTCCGGTCCTTGATCTTAAATGAGACATGGAATCATCCTTAGTCTATTTTATCATGAGAGGACAATCACCAGTGATAAGAAGATCATCAACGTAGACTAGAACAACCACCATGTGATTTGCTGCTCTTTTAATGAATATGGAATAATCTAAGTGACTGCTGAAAACCAGCATCCAATAAGGCTGATGTTAGCTTGAGATTCCATTGTCTGGATTCCTGCGTATGTTCATAGAGAGACTTAAGCAATTTACAAAATTTGAATTTGTCTTTTGATCCATTGAAGCCTTAAGGTATTTCCATATACACCTCCTCAGGTAGATCCCCTTGCAAAAAGGCATTGTATACATCCATTTGATGAATAAACCATTATCTCGATGTTGTAATAGATAACACACTTCTAACAGTAACCACACCATAGGTGAAAATGTTTCTTGATAGTCGAAACCTTCTCTCTGATTATACCCTTTAGCTACCAAATGAGCTTTGAACCTTTCAAATTCTCCTAATGCTTTATATTTTATTTTGTATACCCATTTGCACCTTATTTCCTTCTGTCCTTGTGGCAAGGATACCAATTGCCAAGTCTTGTTGTCCTCCAGTGCCTTGATTTCTGCATGCATTACCTCTATCCATCGTTTGTGTTTTACTTCATCTGAATATGATGAAGGTTCCACATCAACTGAAAAATTAGCCAAGTAGCTTTGGTATTTTGAGGAAATTGCTTCATATCCAATTAATTCTGATATTGGGTATCTGCAGCAGCTTGCAGTACTTCTTTTGTCATTTCTAACATAATTCTTAAGCCATATGGGAGGCTTAGTGTAACGACTTGACTGGTCGTTTTGAGAAATTGCACTCGAATTGGTAGTTTGAGGTCTCGAGAACACTTGTGTGCATGGTTGTATTAAGCTTCCAGATGAATCGGAGTTGAATTGGAAGAAGGAACCTAGTTTTGGAAGTTTAAACAGTGAAAATTTGACCGGAATTGGACTCTTAAGTATATGGCCCAGGAATGGGTCGTGGGTGATCTCAACTGGTTCATATGGTTATTTTGGACTTAGGCGTACATCCATATTCTGATGAAACGTGATTTGAGGGTCCAAATGGTATCGGAATTTAATAAATATTTTGTGGTTGAACTCATATTGGAATGGGTATTCGGATTTTGAAAAATTTGTCGAGTTCCGAGGCACGGACCCGGGGATCGACTTTTGGACCAATTTTTGGATTTTGTTAAAGATTGAGTCTTTATGGTCCAGAATAGTTTCTTATGAGTTTTATTTGTGCTTTGAAGTTAATTTGGTTTGATTTGAGCCGTCCGGAGGTCTTTCCACCCCAGTAGTGCATTTTATAATATCAGTTTGTCATCTTTGAGGTAAGTATCTTGCCTAAGCTTGTGTGGAGGACTTTCCCTTAGGATTTAGTCTTCTTTGCTAATTTTAGTTTGTGCGTGTGAGGTGACGAGTGTGTGCTCGGACTTATTTGTCGGAAATATGCTTTAGGGTTCTTAGGTCCTTATGTTCAATATGTGGAAAGTATGCCGTTATGATTGGGTTTAATAATTGCTCAAATTGTCTCTATATTCTCCATAAGTTGTTGTTAGCTTTACTCTAATTATTGCGTGTTGCATTGACCCTTAATTGAAGTGGTTTCCTTCCTTATTGTTTTGATACTTCTTGATTGTGAGTTCCTTTATGACTTCATGCAAATAGGTTACATGTCCAATTGTTGTGGTTCCCGGTGTAGTTATCACGTGCTTATTATGTCTAGTGGTTTAGTTGAGGTTTCATTATGAAGTTAATTGTTGGTACAAGTTTGGTTATAGTTGATCCCTTGCCACGACGTATTTAATTCTTACTGTTGGTTCCCTTGACGGGATGTGTTTATTCTTGTTGTTGACTACCTTGCAAGGGATATGGTTGTTTCCTTATTGTTCCCTTGCCGGGATTCTTTTGTGATTCGTGTTGATTTGTATATTGGGATCGGGTTGCACAACACAATAATATTATATAGGATAGGGTTGCACGCCACAATAATATTATATGATTTGGATCGGGTTGAATGACGCAACATCATTATATGATTTGGATCGGGTTGCACGCTGCAACAATATTATATGATTTGGATTGGGTTGCACGCTGCAACAATATTATATGATTTGGATCGAGTTTCATGCCGCAATATCCTTATATGATATGGATCGGGTTGCACGTCGCAACAGTACTATATGATTGGGATCGGGTTGCATGTCGCAACAAGAAAGAATAAAAGTGAATATTGACTCTTACAGCCAGAATGAGAGTAAAAGCACGTAGGGTGATGTCGTGCACTTTCTGCTGTTGTGTTTATTTGTTGTTTTCAATTCATGTATTTAAATTGTATAAATTCCTTTATTGCTGTAATCCTTTGTGTTAGAACCTACAATGGTTTTAATACCTCGCGGTATTTATGTATATAGATACTCAACTACTTCAACTTCACTAATTGTTACAGCCTTAATTCAATTACTTTCTCAATTATACCCCTTCAACCGTCTGAGGTTGTATTTTACATAAAAAGGAATTTCTACTAAGTTTTAAGTTATTAAATCTCATGTTAAAGGTAATAATCCATTCGGTGTTGTATTTTTTAAAATTAAAAGGGGTACTCTCTTTACTCAAATGATTTCATAAGAAACAACTTTCTCTTTTCTCGCTGGCTTTCCCAATTAGTTTAGAAATTGTAATTTTACTAATATTAGGTAAATGGGACTTCTTGGACATATTAAGTGCATTGTACGGACATTATGTATTGTATAGCATGTGGATTTTGTTGTTAAAAGTGAGATGGAAAAGATGGGTGCACAAGGTGCCATGTATGCAGAAGGTTCGAAAGTTAAGACTATGATATGAGAAATCGAGGATTGAGATGGTCGCGATTGTGTATTAGACATGATGTGATTGATTGACTGGGCATTTCCTTCTTTAATTGAATACGTTCTTACTTGTCTCTATTCCTGTTATGTCAGTGTTGATTTACTTGGTTATCGTTCGTTACTACCCCTGTTCTTCTTTATTGTTCTTATTATTTGTATTTTGATTTCTTTTCGCAGTTGATATTACCTCGTTATCTTTATCATGATATTTTATTATCATATCCTATTTATTTCATTTGACCAGTAGGTGTCTTGACTGTTCGTCGTCACTATCCCACCAAGGTTAGTCTTGTACTTATTGGGCACCGCTGTGGTGTGCTCATACTACACATATGTACATTTTTGTGTGTAGATCTAGGTACTGATCGATAGTAGTTGTGCTGGTCGTCATGGTGGAGACTCACGGTAACCTCTTATTGCGTTCACAGGCCTCAGAGTCACCTTCGTATGTATTTATGTTCCATTGATTCCTTCTCGTTCTGGAATAGTGTTGTATTTATTTTGTATAACTACTCTTAGAAAGGCTTATGACTTGTACCACCAGTTTTGGTAATTGTGATTTATTGAGAGTTATTTAATTTGAAGTCAGTAAATGTTAATGTTATTTCTATAAATGTTAGGCTTACCTAGTTTAGAGACTAGGTGCCATCACGACTCATTCGGAGGGATTTTGGGTCGTGACAAGTTGGTATAAGAGCTCTAGGTTCATGGGTGCTATGAGTCATGAGCAAGTTTAGTAGAGTCTTGCGGATCGGTACAGAAACGTCTGTACTTATCTTCGAGAGGCTACAAAACTGTTATGAAATAGTTGGTAGTGTTGGAGTACCTTGTGATTTGTGTTCTGCAAGCCGTGAAGGTTAGTTTTGCGTTTTATCAGATGTTGTTTTCTATGGCTTTGTGCCAAGTGGAGGAGTACAATAGTGGCATTCAGATTGTAGAGTCGGATTTGTATAAGTTTTAGCCTGAGGTAGGTGTATATGTGGTATTGGTAGGTTCCCGAATTTGGTGAGATCTCGAACGGGGTAATGTTGGGGCTTATAGTATTTCTATGTCAATAATCGATCAATATTTTCGTATCTAGTGGAGTCGGAGGAAAACTTCAGATTCACAGAAGGTCTATTCAACATGGACATTGTGGTTGCGGCAGAACTGGGTGCTTCAGAGGTAATGCGTTGTTCAATGAGTTTCTTGCTACGTAGTTCATGCTAGAGTCATCTATATGTGGGGCTATGATGAGAGTTATTACATATCGACTATCCGAAGGAATGATTCAGTTCAGTAGTGTTGGGTCAGCATAGCCATGGAAGTAAATGGCCCCTCTTGAATGGGAATTCTCTACTGGCATTTGAGACAACACTCTTGGATTGGACGGTTTGTGTGACTCGGTTGAGTTGGGGAGGTGTGGTTCTTATGGTTTAGTTGCGTGCAGGCGGATCTCGGAGGGTTCTTGCTGGTTTGACTACGACTTGAGTTGGGTGTCTTCTATGGGCATAAAGAATATGTGGTACATTGCAGTTTTCTCCTGAATCAGTATCTGCAATTAATAGAGTGTTGGCCTTGTTGGCTATCATATGTGGAGAGTCTGCATTTTTTTTAAAAGGACCTTGAGGTTTAGTCTGCGAGTGCGTGGCTGGTGGCATGGTGATTACTAGGTTTGAGGCCTTCGAGGTTCATGTTTTGTTACATGGCCAGAAACTCCATATGAGTGCTTCAGCAGAATGATAGGGTGTGAGTGATGTATTAGTCATTTGATTTGCGTAGTTGAGTTCGAGTATGGAAATTTTTGTAATCCTGAGGTTTTGGGGCTAGATGCCCTCATATGTGGACTATTTCTTGTTTGCGGATTATGAAGAAATGTTGAGGATGAGATACTTAATAACATGCACGATTGCTAGGTCCCTATGGATTTTTGGAAAGGATATTTACCTATTTGAAAATAATCAGGATTTGGTTGGGGGCTATTTGAAAGCTCAATGAGAATATGTATCCTATATCAGATCAAGTCTGAATGCTCCCGTGAGATCGCCGTTTAAGTTATGTTATCAGGAAGAATGGATATTATTTATGCCCTAGCCTATGATATGTGCTACTCTTTTATGTTGTGTTAGGCGGTGAGGTTGTATGATTATTTCCCCCGCAGGTAGTAATTCTGTTCAGGGCTTATGGCGATGCAGGCGAGATAGCCCTCGTGATGTTGATTTGCTTATTGCACCTTAGTCTCGTTTGCTTCTTTCATGTGTTAACACTCTTTCATTTATTTTCCCACAGTTTTATTTGTGCACCTTGTTATACTTGATATCAGTATTCATATGTTCAGTGAGCTCAAGCATTTTGGCTTGATGAGTATTTGGGAGCGGGCTGCACGTCGCAGTGGATGTTATGTGAGATACCATTTCCTTGTGTTTATTTGGTGTTGTGTTTTGCCTCTGTGGGAAGATTTGATGAAGAATTACACTTTTGTTGTTATACATGTTGTACTTGTTAGATAATTCTTATACCCTGCTTTTCTTTACTTGTGCTGCATAATTGAGTTATTGTTGGTTTGATGTACGAATTGGGTAATGTGAGAATCCGAGTGGTTTCGTGATGAGCTGTCAGTTGTGTTGCTTGTATAGGATGAGATAAGGTTCTTAGACCCTAGATTAGTACTATGGTATCGGGGCTGAGAAGTGTTTGGAAGTATGAGGGTGTTTCTGCTAAGATTTGGGTGATGGCCCTTGGGGGGCAAAAGAGCATCTTGACATGTTATCTTCATGGGAGGCTACGAGTTCCCGCATGTTCCTTTATCATAAGAAGTGATATGGAGGTCCGAAACAAGGTTGTATTCAATGTGAAGTATATTACCGGCATCCAAAATGTTATTTAAGCAGTTATGGTGGTCAGATGATATTGCTTCGGGCATTTCAGTTGTGTGGAGCAGCGTGTGATTGTATTCCGGATTGGAACTTGGCTTGATTCAGCTTGTTAAGGCTCATGCAGTGTGATGACGTGGAATTTGGATCCGATGATGAATTTCATATGTTGAGGTTTGGGTTCTGTTCTAAGGTTATGGGCTAAGGAGGAGATGAGATCTTCAGTTAAGTTGCATTGTCAGTTTTGCTTAGGTTGGGTGATGGGGAATCACTCCCGGGTGTATGTATGGTGAGCTCATGCAGTGGTTCGATGGCTTTGGAACGACTCTGGGCACGTTCGAGGACGAACATACGTTTAAGTGGAGGAGGATGTAACGACCTGACTGGTCGTTTTGAGCAATTGCACCCGATTTGGTAGTTTGAGATCTCGAGCAACTTCACATTAGGTATATCGACTTGTGTGCAAGGTTATATTCAGTTTCCGGATGAATCGGGGTTGAATTGGAAGAAGGAATCTTGTTTTAGAAGTTTAAATAGTGAAAATTTGACCAGAATTGGACTTTTGAGTAAACGGCCCTGGAATGGGTCGTGGGTGATCTCAACAGCTTCGTATGGTGATTTTGGACTTAGGCGCGCATCCAGATTCAGATTTGGAAGTCCGTAGGGTAATTTAAGGTGTTTCGGCGAAAGTTGGAAAAGTTGAAGTTTGGAAAATGGATAGGTTTGACTCATGTATGACTTTTGTGATATCGGGGTCAGAATGCAATTACGAGAATTGGAACAGCTCCTTTATGTCATTTTTGACTTGTCTGCAAAATTTGGCATCATTCCGGGTTGATTTGATAGGTTTCGGCACGAGTTTAGGAAGTTGGAATGTTTGAAAGTTCCTAAGTTTGATTCGTGGTGTGATTCGTTGTTTCGACATTGTTTGATGTGATTTGAGACCTCTACCGAGTTCGTGTTAGGTTATATGACTTTTTTGTGTGTTTAGATTGGATCACGAGGGCCTCGGGTGTGTTTCGGGTGGGCTACGGGTCATTTTCCCTTGTTTTTGAACTATTGTTTCTGCTTTAGGTATCCTCTTTCGCGATCGCAAACCGCCTTCCGCGTTCACGAAGCTTTGTTGCTTACCACCTGAAAATCCTTCTTCGCGTTCATGTTAAAAGCGTTGCATTCGCGAAGCTCTGTCTTTTCCTTCATCGCATTTGCATCTGTCCTTCGCTTTCACGTAGTGATGCATCCCACCCTTCGCGTTCATGTACAAGTTCACGCGTTCGCGAAGAGCAATCTTTGGGCCATCAGACTTCCCTTCTTTGCGTTTGCGGATGCACTGTCGCGTTCGCGATGAGTAACCTGGGCACCTTCATTTTTTCTTCTCCGTGAACGCGATACTTCCTCTGTGTTCGCGATGCCTTAAGACTTGGGCGGAATAAATAGTACTCTATTCTGATGGTTTACCATTTTCACCATTTTTGGAGTTCTAGAGGTCGGTTTTGGGCGATTCTTTGTGGGTTTTTCAAGCAAAATGATTGAGTAAGTATTCTTCACCTAGAATTGATTATATTCCATGAATGTGTCTTCATTTTTACCATTTAATTTGTGATTTGGGTTGAGTAAAATGTTGGTTTTTGAAGAAAATTCCTAAAAACAAAAAGGTGATTTAGGGGCCAGATGGTATCGGAATTTAATAAATTTTGTATGGTTGAACTCATATTGGAATGGGTATTCGGATTTTGTAAAATTTGTCGGGTTCCGAGGCATGGGCTAAAGGGTTGAATTTTGGACCAATTTTTGGATTTTGTTTAAAGATTGAAACTTTATGATCCAGAATAGTTTCTTATGTGTTTTATTTGTGCTTTGAAGTTAATTTAGTTAGATTTGAGCCGTCCAGAGGTCTTTTCACCCAAGATGTGCATTTTAGAGTATCAGTTTGTTATCTTTGAGGTAAGTATCTTGCCTAACCTTGTGTGGGGGACTTCCCCTTAGGATTGAGTCTTCTTTGTTAATTATAGTCCGTGCACGTGAGGTGACGAGTGTGTGCTCAGACTTATTTGTGGAAAATATGCTCTAGGGTTCTTAGGTCCTTATGTTTAATATGTGCAAAGTATGCCGTTATGATTGGGTTTAATAATTGCTTAAATTATCTCTATATGCTTCATATGTTGTTGTTAGCATTCCTCTAATTCTTACGTATTGCATTGACCCTTAATTGCCTTAATTGAAGTGATTGCCTTCCATATTGTTTTGATACGTCTTGATAGTGATTTCCTCGATGACTTCGTGCAAATAGGTTACATGTCCAATTGTTGTGGTTCCCGGTGTAGCTATCACGTGCTTATTATGTCTTGTAGTTTAGTTGAGGTTTCATTGTGAAGTTAATTGTTGGTACAAGTTTGGTTGTAGCTGATTCCCTTGCCGGGACGTATCGAATTCTTACTAGTTTTTCCCTTGCCGGGAAGTGTATATTCTTGTTGTTGACTCCCTTGCCGGAATATGGTTTTTTTCTTATTGTTCCCTTACCGAGATTCTTTTGTGATTGGTGTTGATTTGTATATTGGGATCGGGCTGCACGCCGCAACAATATTATATGATTTGGATCGGGTTGCACGTCGCAACATCATTATATGATTTGGATCGGGTTGCACGCCGCAACAATATTATATGATTTGGATCGGGTTGCACGTCGCAACATCATTATATGATTTGGATCGGGTTGCACGCCGCAACAATATTATATGATTTGGATCGGGTTGCACGTCGCAACATCATTATATGATTTGGATCGGGTTGCACGCCGCAACAATATTATATGATTTGGATCGGGTTGCACGTCGCAACATCATTATATGATTTGGATCGGGTTGCACGCCGCAACAATATTATATGATTTGGATCGGGTTGCACGTCGCAACATCATTATATGATTTGGATCGGGTTGCACGCCGCAACAATATTATATGATTTGGATCGGGTTGCACGTCGCAACATCATTATATGATTTGGATCGGGTTGCACGCCGCAACAATATTATATGATTTGGATCGGGTTGCACGTCGCAACATCATTATATGATTTGGATCGGGTTGCACGCCGCAACAATATTATATGATTTGGATCGGGTTGCACGTCGCAACATCATTATATGATTTGGATCGGGTTGCACGCCGCAACAATATTATATGATTTGGATCGGGTTCCACGCCGCAACATCCTTATGTGATATGGATCAGGTTGCACACCGCAACAGTACTATATGATTGTGATCGGGTTGCACGCCGCAACAAGAAAGAATAAATGTGAATATTGACTCTTATGGTGAGAACGAGAGTAAAAGCACGAAGGGTGTTGCCTTGCACTTTCTGTTGTACTATTTATTTGATGTTATCAATACAAGTGTTTAAACTATTTAAATTGCTTTATTGATGTGATCCTTTGTGTTAGAACCTACAATGTCTTCAATACCTCACTGTATTTATGTATATAGATACTCCAATACTTCAACTTCAATAATTGTTACATCCTTAATTCAATTAGTTTCTCAATTATACCCCCTTAAATTGTCTGAGGTTATATTTTACTTAAAAAGGAATTTCTACTAAATTTTAAGTTATTAAATCTCATGTTAAAGGTAATAATCCATTCGATGTTGTATTTTTTTTAAATTAAAAGGGGTACTTTCTTTACTCAAATGATTTCAAAAGAAACAACTTCATCTTTTCTGGCTGGCTTTCCCAAATAGTTTAGAAATTGTAATTTTACTTATATTAGGTAAATGAGACTTTTTGGACATATTGAGTGCATTATACGGATATTATGTATTGTATAGCATGTGGATTCTGTTGTTAAAAGTGAGACGGAAAATATGGGGGCACAAGGTGCCATGTGTGCGGAAGGTTCGGAAGTTAATATTATGATATGAGAAACCAAGGACTGAGATGGTCGGGATTTTGTATTAGACATGATGTTATTGATTGAGTGGGCATTTCCTTCTTTAATTGAATACATTCTTACTTGTATCTGTCCCTGTTATGTCAGTGTTGATTTACTTGGTTATCGTTTGTTACTACCTACGTTCTTCTTTATTGTTCTTACTATTTGTATTTTGATTTCTTTACGTTGTTGATATTACCTCGTTATTCTTATCACAATATTTTATTATCATATATTGTTCATTTCATTTGACCAGTAGGTGTCTTGGCTGTTCCTCGTCACTACCCCACCGAGGTTAATCTTGATACTTACTGGGCACCGCCGTGGTGTGCTCATACTACACTTCTGTATATTTTGTGTACAGATCCTGGTATTTATCAATAGTAGTTGTGCGGGTAATCATAGTGGAGACTCACGGTAACCTGTTGTTGCGTTTGCAGGCCTCGGAGTCACCTTCGTTTGTATTTATGTTCCATTGATTCCTTCTCATTCTGGAACAGTGTTGTATTTATTTTGTATAACTACTCTTAGAAAGGCTTATGACTTGTACCACCAATTTTGGGAATTGTGATTTATTTAATTTGAAGTCAGTAAATGTTAATGTTATTTCTATAAATGTTAGGCTTACCTAGTTTAGATATTAGGTGCTATCACGACTGCTTTAGAGGAATTTTGGGTCGTGACACTTAGACACTCTTGCTGACTTCCTCATTCCCTCACCATTAAGTAAAGCAGAAGAATCTTCAGGACTCTCTACATTGTTATGCTCAATAGGATATGAAATGTTCTGCTCATCCAAAGGAGCAAGAGTCACAGTAGGTAAGCATCGCACATTGGTTGCAACAGGAGTGACAATAGGTGAATATGGCACATAAGTTGCTTCAATAGAACAAACTATTGAATTTGTTTCTTTATCCATATCTTTCCTTGGCACTGGAGTTATATCTAGAATAATGACTCTGATGAGTCTTCTGCTGTATGGAAAGTGAATATATCTTCATAGAACAATACATCTCTACTTATAAAAAACAATATATTCTCCAGATCCAAAAGTCTATAACCTTTCTAATTTGCAGCATATCCTAGGAAGACTGACCTCGTAGCTCTTGGTGTAAATTTATCATGTCCTGTCAGATTAGTAGCAAACATAGACATCCAATAACCTTCAAATGTGTCAAAGAAGGTGGCTTACTCAGAAGCAATTCATATGGTGACTTGTGTGCTAAAACAGAAGAAGGAATTCTATTGATAATATATACATCAACATCAATACAATGTCTCTAGTATCTGACAGGTAAGTACCCTTGAAATCTGATTGCTCGAGCATTTTCAAGTATATGTCTATGTCTCCTTTCCAGAACTCTATTCTGTTAGTGAGTATATGGACAAGAACTTTGATGGAAAATCCTACGCATTTGGAAGAATTCACTACATGCATTGTTAAAAAACTCACTCCCATTGTGTGATCTAAACAGTTGAATTTAATTCCCAAACTGTGTTTTGATCATAGTAATAAAGTTCTTGACCAAGAAAGTAACATCAGATTTAAGTTTCATAAGAAACACCCAAGTCCATCTGGTAAAGTCATCAACCAATGTAAGAAAATATTTCATACCATTATGAGTAGCATCCTTATAAGGCCCCCACACATTCATATGGATCAAGTCAAAACTATGTAAAATTTTGCTAGTGCTAGTTGGAAAAGGCACTCTAGTCTGTCGAGCTAATGGACCAATTTCACACTTAGACAAAGAGTGTTGTATACTAGGAATCTTTTTGAGAACTTGAACTTGAACATGTACTATTATTTTATGCCTTATCTCCATGCCTCCTCTTCTAGTTGCTGCAAATGCTCTATTTATTGTTTTTCCTAATGCTGTTGATAATATGTAGAGACCTTCTTCCTTTATACCAATCTCCTTCACCATCCCAGACAAGAGATCCTGAAACACACAACATTTAAGAAAGAAAGTAACACTGCATTTGAGATCCTCAGTCACCTTAGAAATTGACATGAGATTGAACTTAAAAGATGGTACACATAACACATCTTTCAGTACATCACCTCATGTAAGCTGACACTCTCCCATATGAGAAATTGGTGATGAATCTCTAGTAGGTAATTGCACTTGCCCTAAGTTTCCTACTGAAGTTTCATTTTTCAGTAAATCTTTGTCACCGGTCATGTGATTAGTAGAACCAATATCTACAACCATTTGCAAAGTTCTAAGTTTTCACATAATGCTACATTACCACAAAAATATTTACCTGCCATATTAGCACTTGCTCCTGCAGTAAAACCTTTGTTCAGCAACTACAACAACTGATTACACTGCTCCTTGGTGAAAATTTGAGTTGGTTCGCCACTACTGCTTGGCTAAAATGTGTTCAAAGTTGGTGAGACTGTCATTCCTTGCTATCCAGCTGCATCAATCATGACTGCATTTTCTTTCTTCTTTTACTTGAAATCAGATGGATATCTTATTATTTTGTAATAAGTTTTCTTTAAGTGCCCATCTTGTTACAAAATTCACATTTCATCAATATATAACATTCATTTCTAGTGTGGCCTTTCAAATGATAGAAATCACATTCTAAACTATAGTTCCTTCTTGATCTAGTTGTAGAATGAGTAGTAAACAGGGCAGTAGGATCATTATGTCCATAGCTACTACCAGTAATCAATTTCCTGATTTCTTCCTGGACAACCATAGCATAAGCCTTGTCTATGGATCGCAAAGTTGGCATCAAAATAATCTGGCTCAAAGTTATCATTCAATCCATCATCAATGGTAGCAGTTGTTCAATATATTCAGTAGCTGATGAAGGCTGTGGCAGTATCGAATCATATTTTGCCCAGAGTTCCTTTAACTTGCTAAAATAGGTCAATACTGATGAAATCCATTGTGTTAAGGTAAATATTTCCTTGTGCAAGAAATACAACCTCGATGCATTTAATTTGTCGAATCTCTCCTTGAAAGCAGCATATACCTTTTGTGCATTTAAAGAAAACAATACTCCTGTTACTAAATCGCTGGTCACATTTCTCATAAGCCATAAGGTCACGATTACATTACAACGACTTCCCAAACTTAGACAAAAATCTTACTTTGTTGTCGATCCATTAACGAAACACAACTTATTCTTACCCAACAGTGCTATCTTCGTCGCACGGCTCCAAAGAGAGTAATTTTCCATACCTGTCAGAACGAGTCCTACCGACATGGATCCTGGACCATCATATGCATGCAAGTAAAGAGGATGTTGTGATCCAAATAAATTGAGCTAGGTAAAGCTCCAATGCTCATATTAGCTCCATTATTCTCGTTTTCAGTCAAATTCTCAAAAATCGCCATTGAAAAATTACAAAACTAGGGTTCAAATCTTCTAAACTTGAGTAGATTCTCTCGAACTGTCTTCAATTCTGCGAAGAAATTCCCAAGAATCACTCAATTAATGTGGATCTGATACCATTAATAATTTATCCATCACACACAGCTAATAAGAAGAAATTAGAGATGAAGAATCGAGAGAATTTTGAGAGGAGCAATACTTTATTTTCTGCTATACTAAATGAATAAGAAGAAGCTTCTACAGTGTTTTAACTAACTGACTAAACACCTAATTACAGTTTTAATCCATTAACTAATACACTAACTATAGTTAACTTAAGTAACTATAATTAAACTATGGTTAACCTATATCCTTTACATAAAGTAGGCCATGACAGTGTTTGGATTTAAAAGAAAAAAAAAAGGTTTTAGTTCCTTAAGACAAGTTATTTGTGGCAGAAAGCTCCAAAATTAAGTGATTCAAGCTTTGGATAGTTTCTATTATTTTCTTTACTTTTCTTTATGATAATTGAACATTTAATAATAGCATTGGTCTGTAGATAAATTTTATAATATTCATAAACAAGTTAGTACTTTCAGGCACGCTCTCAATTAATCAAATTATCGTGATTATGTATACGTTCACATGACATAATTATGATTTTGCAAAGTTAAAACAAAGATATACGTTCCCTCAACTTTGGACGAAACAATCTTAATAGTAATAAAATGTTATTAATTGTGTACACATTCGGGTGACGCGAGTACGATTTAAAATGAATATTCGCAGAAAATGCTTTAGACGCGACTTTCTATCATCGTGATTGCGTATACGTTCGCGTGATATAATTATAATTTTTATAATAAATCTAGGTACGCATTCACGCGAGTTTGGCCAAGCTTAATTAAATAATTAAGCGTTGTGAATTGTGTACACGTACGCGTGTAACGATTTGGCCGATCGTTTAATGAGTTACCGCTTGATTTCCCCCATTTAAGCTTCTTTATATGTTGTTCAGCTACATTTCATCGTATCGTGTTGGTTGGTTTGGGTTCGGAGTGGTTTTATGGAGAAATGACACACTGAGTCTCTTCTTGGGAAGCTTTAGTTGGAAAAGTCAATCGGAAGTTGACTTGTGAGTAAATGATCTCGGAACTTGGTTTTTATGCTTCGAATAGCTTTGTGAGGTGATTTAGGACTTAGGAGCGTGATCAGAATGTATTTTGGAGGTCCGTGATAGATTTAGGCTTGAATTGGCGAAATTGGAGTTTTGGCATTTTTTGGTTGGTAGTGGAAATTTTGATATCTGGGTCGGATTGGAATTCCAGATATTTGAGTAGGTCTGTTGTGTCAATTGGGATATGTGTACAAAATTTTAGGTCATTCGGATGAGGTTTGATAGACTTTTTGTACGATGGCAGAATTCAGATGTTTTGGAATTTTAGGCTTGAATCCGAGGGCGATTTGGTGTTTTGGAGTTGCCTTGATCATTCTAAGGGTTGGTATAAGTTTGAATGGAGATATGTGACTGTTGGCAGGTTTGGTTGAAGTCCTGAGGGCCTCGGGATAATTTTGACGGGTTATCGGAGAGTTGGAAAAATAGAGTTTGCAGTTGAAGCTGCTGTGCTTTTGTCATAACGGTATTTGCGGATTGGGGACCGTAGGTGCGTGCCGCAGAAGCAGCATTTTTATCGCAGGAGCAAAGGTCGGTTGGCTTGTGAGACATCATAGATGTGGAAGGTTAGTCGCATCTGCGAGCCCGCAGATGCGGTGATTTGATCCCAGGTGTGGATGGGGACTTAAGTGATATTCCGCATATGTGGACTTGTTGTCGTAGGTGCGGTATTGGATTGCAAAAGCGGAACCCCTGGGCAGAACATATAAATTCTTCCCTTCGCGAAATTTGGTCATTTTTCCACCATTTGAGTTCGGACTTGGAGCTTTTTTAGAGGAATTGAAGAGGAATCGAAGAGGGATAACACTTGGATGTAATATTTTTGAACTCAATACTCGATTCTATGGTGATTTCTAACTAATTAGACATGAAATTTGTGGAATATAAGGGTTAAAATTGAAGGTTAGGGCTTGAGTTTATGAGAGCTTTGAGTGGTGATTTGAGGGGTCATTTTGGGTCCGATTTTGATGTTCTTGGTATGTATAGACTCCTGGGAGGATAAGGAATCTTGTGATGTGATTTTTCTGAAATTGCGAGACGTGGGTCCGGGGGTCGGGTTTGGCAAATTTCGGGATTTTCGAGTCAATTTGATTATTTTCGCTTGGGCTTCGTTCCTTTAGCGCGTATTAATGATGTATACGGATTTTTGTTATATTCGTGGCATTTGGAGGTCAAATGGAGAGGCAATTGCATCGTGGGCTAGAGGTTGGCTTGATCTGAGGTAAGTAAGTCTTCTAAACT
Source organism: Nicotiana glauca (assembly GCA_026770625.1). NCBI lineage: Eukaryota > Viridiplantae > Streptophyta > Magnoliopsida > Solanales > Solanaceae > Nicotiana > Nicotiana glauca. Next base: position 4,294 of record MU670925.1, on the reverse strand, counting down.
TGATTCTGAGGGTTCGGAACACCGAACGATGTGTTCTATAATTGCTATTTAGGTGACGCAAATGCCAAGTGACGGGTGTGTGGGCGTGCATCGTGAGAATCGTAGCCTGGATAATTCCATGGCATTTCTTAGTGACTCTTTCTTGTCGATATCTGTGTTGTAATTATGCGATTAAGTTATTCAGCTGTAAATCATGCTAATTATCATGTTAAGGCTTCACGCCGATACTGTTGAGACCTGAGAGGGTCGTTTCTTGCTGTCATATCATTAGCTTCATTGATATTCTGTATTTAGTCCTGTTAATGCATTTTATATCATGCCTCGGTCTCGATTATTGTTATTTGTCATATCGTATCATTGTTCGGGATAGTATCACGACATTTGGAGCTCATGTGTGTGAGACTAGAGAGTGATGACTGAGTGAGGCTGAGAGACTGATATTGAGTGCTAGTAAGGGATCGGGTCACACGCCGTAGTGTGATATTGATATGCCTTCGTTGGCTTGTTATAGCGCTTTGGCTTAAAGGAGCCCATCCGGAGTCTTTACACCCCTAGTGAGGGCAGTTGATGATATTGAGGGATGGATCTTCCCTAGACATGGATTTTTTCCTAAGTATTTATACCTGGAGATGGATCTTCTCCATAGGGCTGGAATGGCCTTCCTCGGTAATGGATGACTGTGGTCAGTGATGTGTATATATTTCAGGATTCCCCGGGCAGATGGCCATATACAGTATCGAGTGGTTGAGCACTTGTGAGTAGAGTACACGGAACATTGATCATGCTATATATGGATTGGTACATAGAGATTTACTGAGCTTTATACTCTGTACTATATTTATTTACTATTGAATTTTTACTTGAACTGCAAGTATGTCTACCTTTTCGGTACAGTTTAATTGTATTACCTATTGAAGTTTGGTTCGTCACTACCTGTCAGCCCATAGTTTTGACTTGTTACTTACTGAGCTGGTGTACTCACGTTACCCCCTGCAACTTGTGTGCAGATCCAAGTATCTCAGGGCACGATAGCGGCTGTTGACTATTCCGGTCGAACACTTCACGGAGATAGCGAGGTAGCTGTTGGGCGATTCGTAGTTTTGCTTTTCTCCTTCTCTGTCTTCCTACTAGTACTTTGTTTCTATTTTCAGACTATTTGGTCTTGTATTATTTCGGAACTATTGTAGCATGGCTCATGACATAGTGACACCCGAGGTCGGGCTCGTATTTTTCCGCTTTGTTGGTTTTAACTTTATATCTTTATCGATTTTCAGTTAAAAAATGGTTTTACTTAAGTTTTTAAATGAAATATGGATTAAATTAGAAATGTGTCGGCTGGCCTAGTTTCACGATATGCGCCATCACGATCGGGTCGATTTAGGGTCGTATGTTTAGGTTATATAGGTCTCACGAGTCATGAGCAGGTTTAATACAGTCTCGCGGATCGGCACGGAGACGTGTGTACTTATCTTTGGGAGGGTGCAGAACTTTTAGGAAAAAAACTTTGCATTCTTTAATTCCTGTCTAGTAAATCTATTAATTCAGGTGACTGAACTTCTATTATTCTATTCTCTCACAGATGGTGAGGACATGTGCTACCGGTCAGGACAGACGGCTACCAGTACCACCATTTGGGTCCACTTGAGGCTGAGGATGCAGTCGAGTCCATGGTAGGGGCAGGGGTGCAGCCCGTACAGTAGCTAGGGCAACACCTGCAAATCCACCAGCCGCCCCAGTTCACGATCAGGCTCCGACTGTGCCTACTGTTATTCTAGGTCTCCAGGAGACCTTGGCTCAGATTTTGACCGTGTGAATCAGTCTTGCTCAGACTTTCAGTGGTGCGGAGGGCGAGGATGCCAAGGGTTTCTTGGACAAATGTTGGAGGATATTACGTACAGCGGGTATTCTAGAGACCAGTGGGGTCTCATTTACTACTTTTCAATTTTCTGGAGCTTCCTTCACTTGGTGGGAAGCTTATGATAGGCGTAGGCCTGTCGGTGCAGCGCCCCTTACCTAGCATCAGTTCTCCATTCTCTTCCTAGAGAAGTATGTGCAGTATTCCTGTAGAGAGGACTTGCGCATGCAATTCGAGCAGCTACGTCAGGGGGATATGGCCGTGATGTAGTATGAGATAAGATTCTCCAAGTTGTTCTATCGTGCTATCTGGCTAGTTCCCACGGATAGGGAGAGGATCAGGATGTTCGTGGATAGTCTTACTTATCAGCTACAGATTTTTCTGACTAAAGAAAGAGTATCTGGTGCTTCTTTTGAGGAGGTGGTTTACATTGCCAGAGAGATAGAGTTAGTTCACCACCAGGAACGAGATGAGAGGGAGGCCAAGAAGCCTCTGGGATCTGGTAGTTTTGGTACTGTTCCTTCTGGAGGTCAGTTTCAGCACGACAGAGGCCGTCCAAGCATACGTGCTCAGCCAGCCCGTGCGGGTAACCTTGGTGGATCATCGGGCCATGTTTCTCATAGCTCACATTAGGGCCACTCATCTCTCAGTGCCATTCCAGCTCAGAGTTCGACTCAGGCACCATCAGTTCAGGATTCATCTGCGCCTAGTTCTTCTAGTGGTTATCCCGGTGCTCAGGGCTCCCTTCAGTCCCCACCGCCATTTACCGAGAGAGGTTGCTTCGAGTGTGGAGATTTGGGTCATATTAAGAGGTTTTGTCCCCGTTGTCACACCCACTTTTTCCTTCCCTCCGTGGGGAGGAAGTCTGGGTTTCGACACTCATGCGGGGTAATGACTCATTTCCTTTGGGGAATTGGGTATTTGAAGATTCGCCACCTAACGAATTATGGTGCGTTAGGGCACCTAGAGCGATTAACTCTTGGGTTGGTTTGAATTACCAGAGATTAGGGTAAGGGCTCGAAATAACCTCGAGGGGAAGGTGTTAGGCACCCTTTCTCATCCACAACTGTGGGTCCTGATCGAACTTATGTTTACAAATTAGTCCATACAAATAGTTGAATCAAATAAGTTGTAAAGCTCATTGAACAAATAAAGGTTTGAACAAATAATACAAAACAAAGTTTTAAATAAGGAGAGGATTTGGGGTAAGGAGGGGTCCTAGGTTGTTTATCCTATAGGATCACCCCACACAATATCTGGAAAACACTCCTCAATGAGTGGCTACACGTGACATTAACGTGCAGTCATCATATCCCATCTCTACACTTCCCATCCCCTTATTCGTCATGCAGAGCGAGTGTTTGGTCACTGATTCCTATTGCGTGCTGCTACCCGTCCCTTCTTAATAGTCTTGGAGGGAGTTAGGACCTCTACCTATAGGTGGTTGTACACGCACCCCTAAGGTTTTAAAGGCAAATATCTAAGGTGGCAATCAAAAAGCATGTAGGACTTTCACATAATGGGAGCAAGTAAAAGACTCATAGTTTCCTCCACAAACAAGCATACAAGTAACACGACTCAACCACAAGTAAGGTCTTTAGTTATTAAAGTCCTAAAGCAAGATTCTAAGTGATTATGTTGAAATAAACCATTTTCAGATACAGAAGTCATATTCTATTAGTTGCCTAGAACCTCTTCTTTAAAAGCTTATTAGAATCAGAAACGTTGAGAAAACAGCTTCAGGAAAATGCATGTTTTGAAAAAGACCTAAGGCTTGCCTATATGCAGAATACTGATATTTATGTTAATATAGAAATGAATAGATTTTTCGAAATAGGCCCTTGTAATACCTATAGCAGGATATCTAATGAGATTAAAGTAATGTTGAAAGAACCATTTTAAGGAAATGTTATCACTTAATAAGACCAATTTCAAGAAGTGAACTAGGCGAGATGAAATCGACTTATTAGGCTAATTCGATTTTCAGACTTAATTGCGAATAGAAATCCTTATAGTCATGGTATCTAGGCATATTACTGGTTTTAGTCAATTTGCAGTAACATGTGAAAGACTCACTGAATCAGAATTATGTCCTATTGGCATGGTATCTATAGTTGAATTGATTTAAAACATGATGGGTTGGAGCCTAAAAACATGGTTTCTAACATGACAAATGTAGGATTTACTACCATGGTTTCTATCTTATGCAAATGACATTAAAAGTGAAGTCCTTATAGGCATGATTTCTATTATGATGCAAATGAAATTAAAAGTGGAACCCTATAGGCATGATTCTATTATGCAAACGCAATCAGACTCAACAAGAATAAAAACCCTATAGACATGTTTTCTATTGAGTGAAGCAGGTGTCACACCTCTTTTTTCACGGCGCTTTAACATACTCCCGGCGAAAGGGATATATATATATAAGCGTAAAAA
>MU670923.1:4189-26583 GCA_026770625.1 Nicotiana glauca | reverse complement strand
TGCAACTTAGATATAATTTGTTCTTCTCGCAAACTAGTACTTTCTTGCATTAGTTAGTCTCTAGTGTTATTCAACGGACACATGAAGTTCTCCTGTGGGCTGTGGGTTATTTTTGTTGAAATATCTTTTGTTAATTTGCCTTTTTTTTTTGTTGTATCTATAAATTTTAGTCATTTCCTTATTGTCATTCCTTGTGTGTTGACAAAAGCCTTCTACTTAGCTATACAAGTCTTTAGCATGCATATGATCCTCTTGTATATTGAATTAGACAGAGAATAAGCACACAGGCAATAATGAACAGAGAAGGAAGGGGGGAAAAAGATGATTAGTAGTTCTTTAGTTACTGGCGATAAGATAGATGTCGTATATCTAGTTTCAAAATGGCACTAAGAAAGTTCAAATTTAACCCCTTGGCATATCTGTTTGTATCATAATGTTGACACTCAAGTAATGCTTCGGAAAAAAGTAAAAGAAGGAACACTTACATAAGCAGTTTCAGCTTTCTCATTTACCCAACATTTTTCTTTTTTTGTGTGATGAGTCTGAAAATAAAATTCTGCAATTGAAGGTTCTTTTCCAGTAGCTTCTTTCTGAAAATAAAGTAAAATACAATATTATCAACACTAAAGCACAGAAGTCGTTGAAGCCTAGAAATAAGCGGCAAGTAATGCATTGTCTTCCGAGGAACCTTTTTATTACCCTTCTTGCGCCCACGTTCTTTGTAGCGAGGTTCTTTACAAAACTTGCATTCTGTCATCTTTGTATCAACCTTGTAATACAACATACATCCATTAACACAACAATCAATTTTTTGACTAGTTAGACAAAGTCCTGAAACTAGCTTTTTTGCATGATAGTAATCTAGAGGTATCTTATTATCTGGAAGACTTGTATCCTTCATTAATTGTGCCATTTTATTAAAACAACTTTGGGACATATTGTACTCGGATTTAATACTCATCATTCTAACAGCTGTAGACAACTCTGAATATTTACATCCAGGCCATAAAGGTTGTTGAGCTGAATTCAACATTTTATAAAACCTGGTAGCATCCATAATAGGGGACTCTTCTATATTGGGTTCAAATTGATGCCCAAATTCTACACCAACAGCATCATAAATCATACTTTGATATCTATTTACATGTTCATAGTCTTCCCCAGGAATATTACTTTGACTGCTTGAAGGTCTGTCAAAGGTATACCCTTGATGGCTACTCGAAGCACCTGAATAGATATGTTCATTCAAATCAATTGCAGGTGCTTCCTCTCCCTGCGATGTCCAATACCAATATCCTGGCGTGAACCCTTTTTGAAAAACATGCACAATAACTTCATCGCGTTTTAGGTGCTTCATATTTTTACAACGCTTACAAGGGCACCTTATGACTCCCTCAGACAAGTGCTTAGGCTGACTACAAGCAAATTTAATAAACTCATCCATGCCACTTATAAATTCATCTGTATACCCCGCTCGACGGGAAAGAAGTCTATTTTCCATCCATTTTCGATGCTCAGAAATTTTTATTTTCTGAACCAAACGATAAATATATTTAAAAACTTAGATAATAGCATTTAGGCACTAGACATAAAATAGTTAGTGTTGGAATTCTTGGCTGCCCAAAAATTAATCTAATAGCAAAATTATGCAGAACGAACAATTTCTTTAGTCATTTGTCAGATCATAAACAATTTTTTTAGTTCACTATAATCACTACAATTAATCTTTGCATCCACACTAACAGATCATAAAAAAAAGAATTACGAGAAAACATTCCATAGAATCCAACCAAAACAAGAAATCATGACCAAATACCACTAATTCATGGGAAAATATATAAATAAATCTCTTAACTTTAACATTTTATTCCAGTCCGAAATGTTTAGTTCTTTATATATATGTTAGTTTATATTGACAAAGAAATAAACAAAACAGTAATTGGCCAAAACTCACATTCACTTTAACAAAGAATGGGATAAACAAAACAAAGATGATTGGCCAAAGCAGTAATTGAACATCAATATGAAAAACAAAATAAATTTCACCAAGTTTGGACAAACGCCGTTCTACATTAAGATCAAAAAGGTTTTTTTTTCTTTTGCAGAGAAGGGTGTGAAAGCCAAAACAACAAGGACTCTTCTTTGAAATTTCTCAACAGGTAACAAATTCTTCTTTCATAAATTTCAACAAAAAGGTAGTAAAAACAACCATGACCAAAAAACATACATTTGGCTAGAGACGGACATGTGGGGAGAAGTCAGGTGTCTTTAAATTTTTTATAAAAAAACAAAAAATCACTGGATAGATATAAAAAAGAAGAGAGGCTTAGGGGTATTTAGAAGAAATTGGGAGAAACGATAGAGATGAAGAGGCTTAGCGGATGGATGAGACGGAGAGAGCAAAAGCACCGGTAGAAGTTTGAGAGAATACAATACCCCAGCGTTGCTGTCGTCTCTAAGTACCGATCTAGGTTTTTGATTCTTTTCTTTTTGCTATGGCGCTTAAGTTTCCCGCTTCTGTTTTTTTTAGTTGTGTTCTTTTTTTTAGTTGTAAAATAATATGTACTATATATTAAAGCTTATCTTGGAAGTAAATTATGAATAAAAAATTTAAACGTTTAGATTATAACCATAAAATTTGTAGAACTTTCAAAGCTAACTTTCGTAATTTCAAAATTTTAATTATGACCATCTATGTCAATTTAACATAACAAAAGATAATTTATATTTCTTAGAAAAAGAATTAAATTGCTTGAATAAAAACAACTTATCCCATAAATTGTGAAAAAAACTTTGTGGGAATGTCGTATCAAATTATCTTCAAACCAAAATAATTTCATTAAGCTTGACATAACTATTTTTAAAAAATATTACTTTTTCAACATAATTAAGTCATAATTCGTAACTTCTTCCCACAAAAAATATTTTGTAGACTCAAAGATAAATCAAATTGAGATGTTTCTTAAATTTGTGTGTACTCGATGATTTTCTCGAAATCGCAACGTTTATCCAATTGTTATCGTCCTCACTTTCACTACCTACACAACGATGATCATTTATCGTCCATAATACTTAATACAATCTAGCTATAGGGTCCTGCAAAAAAAAGATGATATATAAAAAATATGCACATAGAATAAACTCAAACACATTCTCTACCAATATGATAGTTGTCTTCCAAGCATAAATTTTATTTTATCTTAGTCTTAAGGTAAAATAATTCTTTACTATTCCTTGTAACTTATTCTCATTCCCTCTGATTAGGTTGGTATATTTTTTTTATTCGCAATTATATATGCATAGCAAAATTAATAAGCTTAAGAAGTAGATATAATATAATAAATTTCCAGTTAAATTGATACAAAAATAATACAGTAAGTAATAAAACTCTCAACACAACATCTATGATTTTCAAATATATATAGTATTCTGACTCAAACTTGGAGTAAGTAAATCCCTATGCAGGAAAATAAAAGGATAAATCCTAGAGTAACGGAAATCCTTAGTTAAATCACCAATAGAAAAAAATATTCTAGCTAAACCTGCAAAAAAATATTCCCAGCTAATTACACAAGAAATTAAATACTCGTATATTTCGCCATGAAAATATTTAGGTGAAACCGCTTCAAGATATTCTCAGGCAATTTTTCGGGGTAAGTTACCAAGTAATTTTTCTAGATAAATCACAAGTAAATCCTTGTTAAAAAATTCTCAAGTAATACCGCAATAAATAATTCCCATATAATTTCCCAGGTAATTTTCCAGGTATATAAGTCCCCACATAAAGTCCCATGAAAATATTCGCATGTGAAATCCAAACAATAAATCTCCAGGTATTTCCCTAGGTAAATAAATTCCCTGGTAATTCCCCAGAAAATATTTCCTATGTAAAATCGTAGGAAATAATCCCCAGAACATTCCCCAGCAAAATTATATCCCCATGTACATCCCCATGAGATAATCCGCTGCAAAATTCGCATGACAATTACGTGGGGAAGTTTCTGCCGACTCACAAACGAAAAAAAGATTTTTTTTTTTGTGTTCATTTACCTAGGAATTTACCTGCGGATGGCAGACTTGCCGATTATTTCCACATGTAATTTCCCAGGTAATACGTTTGCGCTTAATGGCGCCAACATTACCTGCGGATTTATCAGGGAAAATTAAATTCGCAGATATGATATTCTACATTTTAGTAATTTCAAAATTTCACAAGGAAATGCGCAGGTAAATCTGGGAATTTTATCCCCAGGTAAATATCCCCAGGTAATCCGCCTTTTTCTTGTAGTGACTTTAGCACCACATTTATTCTAAGCAGAACAATGAGATTTGCATTTATACCCGCTTTTTGTGTCACATTTTAACTTGTGCCCGCTTTGCAAAAAGAATTGCAAGCGTACTCGCTTTTTCACATAACTTCAGCACACGGGGCTGAAGTAGCAAAGACAATTACACAAAACTTCAGCATTTTAGTAGCCGGGCCTGAAATTCAGCTCTAGAACTGAAGTTTTTGTTTTGTAACTCGCGAACTTCAGCTCTAGAGCTGAAGTTTGCCAGTTATAAAATAAAAACTTCAGCTATTATTTTATAAGTTTTTGTTTAGTAACCGGGAAACTTCAGCTGTTGAAGTTTGCCAGTTATAAAATAAAAACTTCAGCTTTAGAGCTGAAGTTTTTGTTTAGTAACCCGGAAACTTCAGCTCTAGAGCTGAACTTTTCAAGTTATAAAATAAAAACTTCAGCTTTCTAGTTGTAAAATAAAAACTTCAGCTCTAGAGCTGAAGTTTTTGTTTAGTAACCCGGAAACTTCAGCTCAAGAGCTGAAGTTTTCAAGTTATAAAATAAAACTGAAGTTTGCCAGTTATAAAATAAAAAAAGTTTCCTAGTTATAAAATAAAAACTTCAGCTCTAGAGTTGAAGTTTTTGTTTAGTAACCCGGAAACTTCTATAAAGGGAAGCTGAAGTTTTTTAAAAAGTGGGTACGGATGCAAACAAAAAGACAAAGCGGCTACAGGTTAAAAAGTGCAATTTTTACCGGAACAATATGTCATATATACTATTAATACAGATATGATTTGGGGCATTTGCCTATATCCAATATAGAAAATGAACCTTGACTATTACTCAGAAACAGTTGCGACAAGGTTTTGGCACATGATATATAGAATTACCTTAACCAACAGAATGAAGTGATCAGCTACCATTAACATTTGCTAAGGCCAAACATCACCTGGCTTCATCGATCACCAATTGCGAAAAAACCTCACTCTCACTGGCACTGGCACTGGCACTGGCAATACTTGTGCTTACATTTATAGAAGGTAAGCGATGAATACCGGGCAATGCCAACTGCCACGAAACATCTGTGGTACTATCTTCATGAAATTCTTGTGGCAATATTGCAGAATTTTGAAGCTGTAGAGCATATTTCAAGTCCCACAACACATCCACCATATTAGGCCTATCTGTCCCATATTCTTGCAGGCATTTCTCTATTGTTTCCCCGAATTTTCTCAACGAGTTTGGCTTAATTTTACCTGCAAGCGACGGATCAATTATCTTTTCTAGCTGGTTTTCTCTTTGCCAAGAAAGTCCCCATTCAGCTAAGTTTACTTGATCCCTTGGAAGCTGAGTGTTAACAGCTGGTCGAGCGCAAAGCACTTCAAGAAGTACAACTCCAAAAGAGTAAACATCAGATTTTTGAGTGAGTTGCATGCATCTTATGTAATCAGGATCAAGATAACCGAAGCTACCTTTAACATCGGTACTAATATGTGTTAGATCAGCAGGACCTGATTTCGATAGCCCAAAATCAGCAACTTTGGCAACATAATGTTCATCAAGAAGGATGTTTGTCGACTTAATATCCCTATGAATAATTGGACCATTTAAACCAGTGTGAAGATACTGTAAACCTTCAGCTGCACCTATACAAATTTCAAGCCTTTGATCCCAAGATAATTCTGACCTTGAAGATGATTTACCAAGGTCTTCGTTCGAACTGTACAAATGCTCTCTCAAAGTTCCCTTCTCCATGAATTCATACACAAGTATCATCTCGTCTCGTTCATCACAGTATCCAATCAATGAAACGAGACGTTGATGACGAATTCTGGACAAAACCATTATCTCAGTTTGGAATTCCATAAGACCCTGACCATGTCCAGGCTCACTTCTTTTCACAGCCACTTTAACACCATCTTGAAAAGTTCCTTTGTAAACTTTCCCAAAACCACCCTCACCAATCATAAATTTGGGATCAAAGTTATTCGTAGCATAAACAATCTCAGCCAAAGATATCTTTAACCCAAGATTCATATCAGGAGTAGTGCTACCAATTGGAGAAGTTCTTATTGTAGTTCTGCTGTGTGAACTTGTTCCATTAGCATTCACAACTCGCCAGTCAACACTCTCAACAGGTTTTGCTTTTCTTGATTTCAAACAAAACAAGATAACCACTGCAGAAACTAAGACGAGAACCGCAACCACACCACCAACGGTAGCACCAACGATTATCGACAAACGACGATTCCTGCTCTGTCCATTTCCATCTTGAACTGATCCCCGTTCGTTAATCAGCTGCATGATTTCTACTCCATTTAGAAAAGCATTTTGAGTACGTGAGTCGCTCCGAGGTCCAACAGATATATTCATAAAACCAGAACCATCTGAATCCACCACAAAATCAACATAGAAAGGAGCTGCCATTCGTGAAAGTCTATCAAATGGACTAATCGGCTGTCCATATACACCATTCATATAGACATTGAAAACCGTTTGATTCCTTTCTTGACTAATGATGTCGCAGAAATGTAGACGCACGAAAAATATACCATTCTTATTTACTTCAAAATCCCAAGTTATATTAAACAAGTTGTTATCTTTTCTCTCATCAACTATATTCATTTCTTTGGCAGTTTTATAAACAAAATCAGGAGCATCATATCGACTAGCCCCTCCTTCTTCTGTATCATAGTTAACACTAGACATTGAATGGTTCTTTGCTGATTCTTTGATAAACAAGTAATCATCATCAGGAAACCAATGTCTCCTCATCGTATCATTTTCGGGCGTAATTACTGAACCACCAACATTAATCCTATGAATTACAGATAAAGCACTCAAGGACAAATCTTTATTACTAATATTGCTATTTCCTTGACGAGTAACATGAGTAGCAGACTCAGGAATGAAATCTTTAGGAGTAATAAATGCTTCTATAGCATTTACATAGGCAGAAGATGATTCTTGAGGTTTAAAGCTGATTTTCAACTTGGAATTTTTCACAGGGAGTAAAAACTCTTTGATGACAGGAGAAGTTACGTTTCTTGGGACAGTAAAATTAGACAAAAGCAAAAACCCAGATGCTAAAATGTCGAACTTGACATTAAAAAGATCAGAAAAAGGAAAGAAATGAAGTCTTACTACGTAAAAACCATTTCCCTCTGTTTCAAGTTCATATGAAGAATCTTGTCTGAAAATTCTGGCAGTTTTATAGATTTCTGCTAAATCTTTTGAAGTGGGGCCTACAGCAGAGCTGCTGTGGTCGGAGTCAGAGATCAAGTCGCCGGAAAAAGTAGTGGCTCCGGCGGGAACGCTGGAATGTGAACCACAGTTGATGAAGTATTTTTTAGGGAAGGTGTAATTAGATGATGAGGATATTGTATAGGAAGGTAAAGAGAGAAGGAAGAGAAGGGAAAAGGTGAAAAATTTAAAAAGATTTGCCATGGAAAGAAATGGTGGAGAAGAGTGCGTGAGAGGAAGGGAAGTAAAGTGAAGAGGACAATAAGATGGAAATGAATGTGGAAAAAGAAGGATGATGAACTTGACTACGTGTTGACTTGAACAGGACTTACAAATTGACAAACAAAAGGTTGTTCATTGGTTGATTTTTTTTTTTTTTTGCAATTCTTAGGCTATGATTGGCTCAAAATTATTTAAAGGGGTTGTTTGGTACGAGAATAATGAGTACGAAACTTTTCTAATGATTTTTTGGACAAAAAATACATTTTTACTACTTAAAAAAAAAGTTACGTAACTACCTAATTCGCAGTTGTAAGCACGTGATTTTTGCCCTATATGAAATACTCATACAAAATCCAAGAAAATAGATTTTTCCTTAGTTATTTACCATTTTTAGGAATTTTTATAGATTTTTATTAATTGTTTGCAATTTTTCGTGCATGTTTAAGTTTTAGTTAAATCATGAAAAATACCAAAAATATCATGTATAGCATTTAGGCTTTATCTTTACATTTTTAGGACTAATTAGTAATATTTTGTTTTATAAAAATCAAAAAATCAAAAAAAAAATGCTTTTACACTTTTTCCTTTTATTGATTTTTTCTCTTTTAATTTAGGATTGAGTAGTTTTTATGATTTTGTTAATTAATTAATTAGTTTAGTTTCACATTTTTCTAGATAATCTAGGATTTTAATTTTTAGGATTTTTAATTAAAAAAAGAAAAAGAAAAGAAAAAAAAATTAAAAAAAGAACCAATACAAAAGGGCCACTTGGCAAAGGTTCCTTTCTTAATCTTTCTAACTAACTTTCACATGCACAATATGTGCTTTTTCAAGCAAAATTATTTCCTCTTCACCTGCACACTCACGTTTTAGTCATAGATAATTTTCAAAATTTAGTTTTCTCTTTTTGTTTCACAGCTCACACACACAGTGCACGTTAGAAAATAGGCTTACAAATACACAACATATGAAAAAGATTCCCTCTTCTCGATGCCTCATCTCCAACATACACGCAGAGGAGAATAAACGATCTTCTTCATCTTAAGTTTCAGCTACTCACCCCATAAGCAAACCCTCAATCATCTCTTTCAGATTAACTGAAAGAAAGAAACACACAAAATACAGAGAAAAGGAGGGGCTACTTTCTTCTTTTTCTTCTTCTTCCTAGCTACACTCATTCTTCTTCTATCAAAACAAAAACCTCCATTAAACCCTCACAAAAGATGCAGCCATCCCACCATCAAAAAACAACCTGAAACAGCAGCTCCAAATGCTGAAAGAACCACCCAAATCTAGCTGAAACTTAGCACCAAATCACCCCAAAACTAGTCGTTGTCGCACCAGGTTTGCTGACGAACAGAGTTTCGTTTTAATTGTGTAAAGCCATCCAAGTTCATGTCGAGTTTTGAGTTGGGTTCCAGGTTTTTGGCGCTGGTGTGGGTCTCGATCGGATCGCTGTTTGTTTGTTGCCATTTCGCTTAATTTTAGCCGAACTCCAGTTTGCGGTCATTCTTAGCCTTTTAGTTCTGCTAAGTTTGTTACTTGCCATTGAGGTATGTATCTCAGTTTTAAATAATATAATTGCTATAATTGCTAATTAAATGTCATGATGTTATTACAATTTATTCACTTATTTGCTTGTTATGTGTGAGATTATATTTGTTGATTTTAAATTACTACAGCTTTGGTTTGGGAAATATGAGAGTCATTTGGTAAATGAATGATTTTGTAAAGTTAGAAAGTGGGTTTGGTTTAATTTAGTTTATTGGCGGCTTTAAGTTACCTCAATAGGAGAGCAGAATTGCGTCTCATGATGCTTTTGCTTTTACTCAACAGGCTCCACTGTGGGGTTATAGAAAAGACCCCAGACTACTGATATGACCAATGAAATAAGGTTTGGAGTTCCTGATTTAGCGCAAAGGCACATATAAATAATAGTACAGTAAGGTCACGTGATGCCATAGAAATTGTGGTGATTTTCATGTAAAAGTGATGCTTAATTTCTTAATAAAGAGACTAACTTGGTTGTTCTTGATATGGATTTGTTCGGTCAGTTGATGCACTCTTGCCAAATGATTCCGTCAATTTATAATTTCAAATTTAGGAAAAAAATAATCATGAACATTCGTAGTTTGTTTTAGTTGAGTATAATCTTTGGGACTAATTTGAGGAGTGCCATGCCAAATAAAATCTCAGAACTCATGACCCTCACTTAATTAATTTCAACAACTAGAATCGTGGCGAGCCATTTAGCAAATTTTCATGGCCCTCGCAAAGTCAAAATGTGTAATTGCTTTAGGCGCGTATGTTAATAATATTACCTTCCTAAATTTGGATGTGCATTTCATGTGACCCAACTCTAAATCTCACAACGTTGAATAAAATATGTTTCGGATTGCGGGTGCATTTCATGTGACGCGGTGCAAAGACATATTTTAGACGACGTTAAATCTTCTTTAAAATTAATTAAAAGCGGTTAACAGTTTAAAATGGCATCATAGGTTTGAACATGTATTAAAATCAGATAATAGGCCAATTGTAATGGTTTAAGCGACCGTGCTAGAACCATGAAATCCAAGGGTGCCTAACACCTTCCCTCGAGTTAACAGAATTCCTTATTCAGAATTTCTGGTTCGCATACTTCAAAAGGAAAGTCAAAAATTTTCTTCGATTTGGGATTTAAAATAAATCGGTGACTTGGGACACCAATAAAATATTTCAAGTGGCGACTATTAATAAAATGAATAAATAATCTCATTTCGAATAATATCACTTAAAGTGAAAAAACTCCCTTATATCATCCTCGGGTGGTAAAAAAGGAGGTGTGACAGCAGTATAGTACTACGTATTATTAAAAAATTATTTTTTCTAACTAATTCGCAGTACAATACTGCGAATTGAGTACACTCTGATTTTTGGGCCCAACTTTATTTTCAGCTTTATTTTATTAAAGCAATTCGCAGTACTATACTGCGTTTAAGTAATTCGCAGTATAGTACTGCGAATTGCTTTAATAAAAAAAAGGTCATTCTTCTTCCCCAAGACAATTCGCAGACTCCCTCCCCCCCTCCCGCGTTAAAAACCAGTCTTCTCCCCACTGCTGGTCCCCTCTCGTCAAATTTTAAAAAAGAATTTGGGCCCCACCCGTCACCTAAAAAGCAAAGAGTGTAGGTCTCACATACAAGACAAGCTTTGGATTCCTTCTTTCGGGTGCAAAAATTCGATTTCAATCAAATTCAAAAAACTTAAATCGAGGTATTTTAATTTTGTTTATGTCGAAACTCGTATAGTACATGCATATTTGTATTTTTTAATGTGTTTCCATGTTAATTTGTGTTATGTTTGTATTTAAATTTGTATCTTATTTATATCCAGAATGATTTATTAGCTTTGGGACAAAAAAATATTAAAATTTGATAAATAATTTGTATTGTTAATGTTATGTTTTTATTTGGTTAAATAATAAATAAATATTATTTATTTAGTTTGTTGTTCATATTTGTATGTGATGTTTGTTGTTTTTATATGTAATAGTGACCTTTTAGCGTAGAAAAATAAAGAACCTTTTAGTGTAGTAAAATATAGAGTCTTTTAGCGTAGTAAAATATAGAGCCTTTTAGCTTAGTAAAATATAGAGCCTTTTAGCGTAGAGTGCAAAATATAGAGCCTTTTAGCTTAGTAAAATATAGAGCCTTAAGTATGTAGTAACTGCAAACTCTATCCAATAACACTTTACAAAATTAATTATTTAATTTATAAAAATAAACTTACAAAAGTAACAAATTAATATATGTTGTCAAATAACTCAAATATTGAGCCTGGAACTCATAGATAATTACTCAGTCCAATTCAATAATTAATTATTTAATTTATTAAATTAACAAAATTATAAAAATATTGAAATTAACACATAATAATTAAGTATAGCTTGGTGCTACCAGGCCTCAAATATCGAGCCTGGAAGCCATTCACAATTATTAAGTCCAATTCAAGAATTTTAATTTAATTAATTAAACTAACAAATTTCTAAAAAATATTGAAAATGAATAATTAAGTATAGCTTGGTGCTACCAGGCCTCAAATATCGAGCCTGAAAGGCCATACATAATTATTAAGTCCAATTCAAGAATTTTTAATTTAATTTATTAAATAAATAAATTTCTAAAAAATATTAAAAATGACACACATAATAATTAAATATAGCTTGGTGCTACCGGGCCTCAAATATCGAGCTCGGAAGCCATTCATAATTATTAAGTCCAATTCAAGAATTTTTTATTTAATTAATTAAAATAACAAATTTTTAAAAAATGTTAAAAATGACACACATAATAGTTAGGTATAGCTTGGTGCTGCCAGGCCTCAAATATCGAGCCTGGAAGGCCATATATAATTATTAAGTTCAATTCAAGAATTTTTAATTTAATTTATTAAACAAACAAATTTCTAAAAAATGTTGAAAATGACACACATAATAATTAAGGATAACTTGGTGCTACCGGGCCTTAAATATTGAGCCTCGAACCCATAGATAATTACTTAGTCCAATATTAAAAATAATTATTTAATTTATTAAACTAACACACACAATTAATTTTATTTAAATTATAGTAGACGACATGGCCTTTCCTCCGCATGCGCATCTTGGACCTGCCGAGGATCAGCTATTAGTGTTGCAGGGCGACCATAGGTCCTCCTATGTATGGGAGGGATAGCTATCGAAGCAGGCTCTCTGCCCCAAGAGACCTGACGATTTGTGGGAGTTCATCGTGGAGCATCCTTTCTATGCCCGCGTAGTCGCGCGCCTACAGGTTACGGGCTTCTATACGATTTTTGAGCTTGGACAGATGCAGCTTGATTGGTCTCTTATCACTGCCTTGGTAGAGCGGTGGCGATCGGAGACGCACACTTTTCACTTGCCCACTGGAGAGGCCATAATCACGCTGGAGGATGTTCAGGTTTTGTACGGGCTGCGCGTAGATGGACGGGCCGTGGTACTGCCCTAGTACATTAGTTTCATGACGCGTGCACAGTTTTTGGATATGATGGGGTAGTTTACTGGTTATAGATCTCAGGGTGACGCTGGGGGCAGTCGCTTTCTTTTGTCAGCCATCAGAGATCATATGGCATTTTTGCACCCAGATATTATCGGCGAGAAGGAGGATCTCCATATTGAGAGGTACATGCGGTTGGCGCTGCTTCTGCTTTTCGGGTGTGTCTTTTTACCGAACACTTCAGGGAGTAATGTGAATATGCGCTTTCTCCATCATCTTCAGCGGCTAGATGATTTATCCGGTACAGCTGGGGTGCTGTTGTTCTCGCATACCTGTATAAGAACATGAGCCAGGCGAGCATAGGCCCAGCGGTGGACATATGTAGTTTTCTGCCCCTCCTACAGGTGACAACATTTTCGAATACTCTGTTCGTTACTCCAAATTCTATATGGTCGAAATGACTCATAAATTTTGCATCAACCTTTTATCTTAGGTTTGGGCCTGGTAGCGGATCATGCCGTTGCAGCCACCTCTACTACCACTTGCGCCCGGTGAGGCTTATCCGTTTCTCCCTCTAGCTTCTAGGTGGATTCTCTAACGTGGGAACTATAGAGGGAGCGATGCTTATCATAATCTCCCCCTTGTTAGGGATGTATTAGATATGCTGGTGGACGGACAAGTAAATATGTACCTACAGTTATTTTTTCAAATTGAGTTGTGTTGCGCATACTTACTTTTATGTTATTATTTGGTAGTTCATCTGGATGCCATACAACGACGAGTTGCTAGTTCAGCTGCCCGATATTTGCTCAGTCGACCGACTGCTTTGGAGCACCTCTGTCCCGATGATCTTCTTCGATATGGTTGAGTATCATGCCACAGAGCGTGTGCTTCGCCAGTTTCACCATCCCCAGCCTATACTGGGGGAGCCTGGATGGGTGGCTACACACTATCAGCGGGACGACCATGCCAGGGTGGACGATATATATATGGGATGGCTAGAGCAGCAGGTCCATATTTGGGAGGAGCGAGTTCATCGTATTCCGCCAACACCTACATTTACCCAGGAGGCCACTATTCATCTGTATACGTCATGGTACCGCCTTCACACCCGACTGATGATCGGGAACCCCATTCATGTACTTGGCGATCACTACAGACCACGCCGGGAGGCACGAGGCACTGGTATGTTTTTATGGCTTATTAATATCTTATAATTGTGATATAGCATTATTTAATTAATATTTTAAATGTTTCACAGGCTATTGGGCATCATCACCTCTACCAGTTGGGACAGGAGATGCAGCAGCATGCCTACAATCCTGCACTCGTTGACTATGGCCGGCGGGTGGCACAGATGGCTCGTTGGACCCTGTTTCAGGTGAGAGATACCGCGAGGTTAGACCATGAGGCTCAGTATGCGGCGTCAGAGGACTACCATCGAGGTAGGGGTAGGGCACGAGGGAGGGGTACCCCAAGAGGCAGGGGTGCCCCACGGGGTCGCGGGGGTCGTGGGGGACGACGAGGAGGTGGTCCCCAGCAAGGGGGCTATGAGGCACTTGTTGGCCTACCTGTTGAGGGACATGATGGGGATTTTGGAGATGAGGATCTTGGAGATGATCAGCCGGGTTATGGACCTCAGGTAGATGAGCCATCCGGTAGCATGCCGTCGTACAACCTTCAGCTATCTCTGCCAGTATCGCAGGTCACCCCGTCAGGAGCATTGTCGATCACGGGTACATTCAATGGGGATGTAGACCAGTACTTTGGATGCCCATCTACCGCAGCTGAGGATCAGCCCATCCGGGACGTAAATGGTGGGCGCAGGTTGAGTTATGCCTCATCTCCGGCAGTTGATGCGGATCTACCACATGCGCTGGTATATTTGTATTACTTTAAAATTTCAATTTGTTTTCTTTTTCTTAATGAGATGACATTAATTAATTTTTAACTTTCTTATGAAGGTTTCATCCCAGCCCATCTTTGAGGCCACTACATGCTTTGATGAGGACACCACGGATGCATATACTCAGGCGGCCAATGAGACCACGGTGAGAAAATATTTTTTGACTCAACACGTACAATACAAATATACTTTTTCACATTCTAAGATTACTACTTGTTTTGTAGGTTGCTGACGGCCCGACGGCCTATTCTTCCAATCCTGCCAGCTGTGGTGTCGATGCTGCTACACATCCTCACATAAAGAGGCAGTTTGATGACGATGATCCAGATAGTGTACCCGGGCAACAGGGGATGCAACTTAGGCCGGCAGGAGCACTGAAGCACACAGGCTGCGGGACTCACTGATTTACTTATGTTTTTACTTTGTGTAAATAACGCATTATGTAAATAATGGTAACAATTATCTTTTAACAACAATTTTATTTTAATTGTGTTTGAACAACAATTTTACTTAAACAATACAACGCAAACACAAACCTTGCAAACCTAACATAAATACAAACAGTAGATCGACAAGACAACTCCATAAAGAAAGCAGCTTTTTTCACCTGGATTTTATCTTTTTCATAACGATAAGACAACTCCATAAAACATAGTACTATACTGCGAATTAATTATTAAATTTTTCTGCAAGACAACAGCCTTATTCACATGGTTTTCATCTTTTTCAGAACGACAAGACAACTCCATAAAAAGTAGTACTATATTATGAATTAATTATTAAATTTTTCTGCAAGAAAGCAACTTTTTTCACATGGTTTTCATATTTTTTAGAACGACAAAACAACTTCATAAAATGCAGTACTATACTGCGAATTAATTATTTTGTCTTGCCTATAAATAACAGGCTCATTGTAGTTATTTTGTATGCTCAAAATTTACTAAAAGTAGATATTTCATTAAAAGTAAGGTTTTTTTTTACTAAAAGCAAGTATTTTATTATATGGCTCAATCTCTTCGTCCACCAAAGTGCAAATGTGGAAAAGCATGCATGATGCAAAGTTGTTGGGACAGTGGTAAAGCTGGACGCTGCTACTAGCACTGTATGAACCAGTTTTACAAGGTTCCCGGCGAACCCCTTTGTGATTTTAAGGAATGGGTTGACGAATCATGTTATCAGGAAAGCTACAGATCACAACTGCAGTATCTTCATAATGCGTGTTTAAGACAACGGGAACAAGAAATGGAAAACAATAGAATTATTACAGACTTGAGGGCGAAACTGAAGGAGGCGGGAGAAGAAAGATGGAAAGCACAATGGAGTTGTAAAGCACAAAAGGATCATAAAAAAATATAAATGGCAACTTGCAGAGGTGAATGTGAAACTGAAAGGGGTATAAGAAGAAAAAGAACAACTGGAAGAACGATTTAAGTGGTTGGAGCGGAGAATAAATGGCAACCGGGACTAAATAATCCCTACTATGTGTTTAGTGTATTTTTCATATTTCATGTATTTGTATTATATTGGCCTGCAATGTTTGTGTTTGTGCTGTAGTAATATTTTCCTTGTTTGTTGTACTAAATTTTATTTTAATTGAACTGGAAGTTAAGTTTAAGTGCTTGTGTTGTTATATGAAACTATCAAACCACGCTTTACATATTATATTTTCCTTCAATTAAACAACTTTTTCTTCACTCATTCCAAAATGTGGAACATAATTTTATTTGATATATATTGCAAAATACACAAGTACAAATACGTATTACAAAAAATAGTACCAAAACAAAAGACTAGGGGTATCCTTGATAGTTGGGTACATTCGACGAACTTGCACCAGGAGCCGGATTACCACTGCCACGCACACCACCTGAAGGACATTTACGACAGTCGTGTCCTGTTTGCGAGCATATGCCACATTTACACGCATAAACGGTGTCACCAACATCCATTTGGTTCCATATACGCGTTCTCTTTTGCACTTGCAGCTTTCGCAAATAGTCCTTGTTACATACCATCTTAAAAGGTTCCGGCAGCCAATAATGCTTAACACCTAATGGTTGTAACTTTCCACTATACGTGTCTACGTATGCAGCAACATTATATTGCCTATCAATATAGTTTGTTGCCCCATATCCAACTTGTTGAAATCACTTCAACGCTTGTGCGCATGGCATGTGGTAGATGGTCCATTTCCCGCACAAACATAACCTTCTATTTTCATTCACCATCTGTAGATTATTCCCACGGTGTCCGCAGATGGCGGTCTTAACTTCAAAACAACTCGTTCATGATCGTACTGAAGAAATGAATGTCACTGTGCTCGCCTCTTGGACCTTTCAAATCTTCTCATGGGTATTGGTATAAATTGAACACCCCTGTCCATCAATGCCGATGCAGCTGCATGCCTTTCAACAAACCTCTATGCACTCTGTTTGAATGTCATGCGGACCATGGCAGTGACAGGCATTCCACGGGCAGACTTCAACAAGCCGTTGAATGAATCCGACACGTTTGTAGTGAGGGCTCCCCATCACCTGCCACTATCAACATGCAATGTCCACATGTGAAGCTCATGTCGCATCAACCAAGTATAGGCTCGTGGATCTATCTGCCGGATCGCTTCCATGCGCCTCGTGAATTTGCATTGCTGGTGCTCAGTTGTAGCTATCCACATTAAGCCATGCAAGGCCTTGTCAGGAAATTTCTTCTGGAAAAGGTGCCTCACACAGTAACGGTGGTATGCATATGGTTCCTGTCATTCAAGCAAGTGACGTACAGAACTTAAAATACCACCATCCCGATCAGATATTAGACAAATACCTGAACGCTGTTTGACAATGTGCTGCTTTAAGCGGTTCAAAATAAGCATCCACGTCTCTTTGCTTTCGTTGGCACATATGGCAAAAGCTAGTGGAAATATTTGTCCGTTGGCATAAACTGCAACTGCAATCAAAAGCTTAATATCATACTTTCCATAGACATGAGTACCATCTATAGAAATTACAGGACTACAATGTACAATGCCATCAATTGCTGCTTTAAATGACCAGAACACATAGTTGAAAATATATTCGGGTATGGAAATTACAGGACAACAATGTACAAAACCATCAATTGCTGCTTTAAATGACCAGAACACATAGTTGAAAATATATTCGGGTCTGTCCGGACTCCGCTCACGCCTCCATTCAACAACAGTCTCGGGGTTAAAGTGTTGCAGTGCGGTCATGTACCTGGGTAGATTTGAAAAAGACTTATTCCAGTCGCCATAAATAAGTTCAAAGGCACGTTTGCGACCGAGATATGCCTTTCTTTTGGTTATAGTACAACCATACTCCTGGTGGATGACTGTAATACACTCTTTAAACTTGAACCTAATGGACACTTCCAAATATGGAATCAAGATAAGAAAAATCAAGTCCACATCCAAGTTGAAGTGATTCTTGTTGAATGTGTCCATTTCACATCCGTGCTCGCTAATAAATTTACCCACTTTCCACAAACCTGATTTCTTCTTGCTGGCACGCAACATCCAGTGACAACCCATAAACCACCTACGACATACAGCCTTGTATACCTCCGTGGTTGACTCTCTTACCGTCATTTCACGGCACTCTCTTATACTGTAGATTTTTATAGCCCTAATTAGGCGAGCTTTATCGGGGAGATACACGCCCTTTGTCAGAACAACTAGACTCATCCCACATCGCTGACCGAATTTCGTCATCATCCCTTGTGAGGGCATCCACGTTTGGCATACTTGGCAAATTATCAAGGTAGGGAATATTCCGCTCATGAAATGGAACGTGTGACTCGTACACTCTTTGTCTAGCGGGAGGTAGAGGAACATGCTCCCTCGTCAGCTCAGGTTCAACATTCACTTCCTCCTCATCATCACCCTCATCATGGAAGGGTGTGTCATCCCCAGACTCATCCGCACTGTTGTCACAATCACTATCATCTTCCTGACTCTGCGCATCAGCCAAATCACGAGTCAATACGTTGTCTATGGGCAACTGTGTGAGGTCAGGAACATCAAGAAGCTCATTTTCACTGCACAAAAAGAACAAAATGATAAGTTACCCAACTACATAAATACTTTTGATATAGCTATATCACTTTACTTACAAGTCGTACTGTCTTGACGTTTCATGATGGATATTTTCTTGTTGATGATGACTCCCGGATGGATCACCGTGCTCCAATACGCCAGAACTACGCATATTCCAACTAGGGACGGGGTCATAACTTGTAAAATTCATATCCGGACGGTACCCCCTATGAAAAATATAAGTGTTAATACAAATCCAATTAAAACATAAAATAAATATCGCTAAAGCATAGTAAAATTGAAGTTTAACAGTCGTCTTGTGGATTATATAAAGTCGATAAATTATTTTGTGGCTGCTCATTATTGGGGGTTATCCCTACTATGCACACCCTCATTATTGGGAACATCTTCCACCTTGACGTACATTTCCAATAATTTTATTACAATAAATTCCCTGTATTCATCCGGAATCCGCAAAAAATCTCTAAGAGTTTCATCATCCTCGATGTTAAACTCAGAATAATAAGCAAACCCCTACAGAGTCACTGAATACGGAAACCTACCTGTTACTTTAAGGTTAATCGAACGCTTCCTCACACTCATTTTTTTACACAACAACGAAACCAATTTATCATACTCCATAGTAAGTGGCAATTTAATATGACACCGTGGAGGTGAGCTATACCACACAGAGTTATTCTCCAGCACAACCTCACCCCCCCTCCCCCCCAATATAATGAAACCCTTATTTTTGGCTCTTCAGATATTGTACAAAAATGATTGATAAGAAGAAAAGAGAAATATGAACGGAAGTTTGAAGTTTGTATTGAATGAATTTTTATAAAATTGAAACGCCTTTAAATAAGGCAAGTCCGAGCTTGGGGTATAGATTTTTTTAAGGAATTCGCAGTACAATACTATATTTTATGTGTTTGAATTATTATTATGTCAGTTAATTATTGGTGGGGCCAAATTAATAAAAAAATCACAGTACAGTATTGCGATTACGTAATTCGCAGTATTGTACTGCGAATTAGTTTTAAAAAAATAATTTTTTAATAATTTGCAGTACTATACTGCGAATTACTTTAACGGCTAAATTTCCGTTAAAGTAATTCGCAGTATAGTACTGCGAATTAGGTAGTTACGTAACTTTTTTTTTAGTAGTAAAAACGTATTTTTTGTCCAAAAAACAGTTAGAAAAGTTTCGGACTCCGAGAATAATAATCTTACCATAAAATGTAGGATTATTTTTGGTGTTTTGATTGAAATATTTTATCTTGATATGAGTATCTGGTGATTAATTATACCATATTTTTTATATTATTTTTGTACCATATTCTATGCGGGATAATAATTTCAAGATTGACTAATCATGGATAAAACCTTTAAATGGTAAAGATATCTTTCATCAAAACTCTTTTTTCAGTCTTTTTTCTTAAAATAATGAACCAGATAGCTACCAAAAAAAATATTTATTAAATAATGATGTTATATTAATTAATCCCTATATTATAATCCTCATATTATAATTTCAAATATAACTTGATTATAACCTAAAAAAGTATAACTTGAAGGAGGGTATACTTAGATGATAAGGACATGGAATAGCTAGGAAGATAAAGCAAGAAGGAAGAGAAGGGAAAAGGTGAAGAAGGAAAAAAGATTTGCCATGGAAAGAATGATGGAGAAGAGTGAGAGGAAGAGAAGTGAAGAGGAGAATTGTTTATGCATATGGATATTAATTTTTGGCGGAATGTGAAAAAAGAAGGACGATGAAATTGACTGAATATTGTACTTGGAACAAGACTACCATTGTACCACGTGACAAATATCAGATTGTTCATTGGTTGGGTTTCTTTTTCTTGCAATTCTTAGGCCATGATTGGGTCAAAAAGATGTTAAGGGGTTGTATGGTACAATAAAGTATAACAATTTTTGGATAAAACGTGAAATTATTTTATTTTGTGTTTGTCTAAAGAAAATTATTTTCGATATAAGTAATCTCGTGATTATTTACACCACAAATTTTGTGATTATTTTTATTATATATATATATATATTGGTAACTAACTTTTGTATTAATCACCTTTGAAACTTTACAAAGCCATAGCTAACCACAGCACATTTAGCTATCTCAAAAGAAATAAAACTCTATCTATATTCCCCACTATTACTATATACAAGAAGATCTCATCTAACTAAACTTCTTAACATCTAGAATGTAAAGTTTTGCAGTAGTTCTTGGACTCTACTGCCAGCTCTAACATGACAAGTATAGACAATTTCTCTTGCGATTGATTCCCAGCTTCTAGCCTTCTTTTCAAACACTCTATTGTTCCTTTCTATCCATATAGCATAGACACACTCTACACATACCAATTTGAATATTTGAGCTTGTTGTGATTTCCCTTTAGCACTTTTGATAGCCTAGTTAGCATGCTAGTTCCATTCATCTGGTGCTTGCAGCCATTGCAACAATTTCTGCAGTCTTTTCCATATAGCTTTAGCATAGTCACATTCCACAAATAAATACTCTCTAGTTTCCAGTTCTGCTTGGCATAAAGAGCAAGTACTGTCTATTAATATACCTCATCTCATTAGTCTATCTGTTGTTGCCAATCTCCCCTGTAATACTAACCACATTATAAAGCTTACTTTTGGCCTTGCATCATTCTTGAACATAAGGCATTTCCAGGCTACTGGCCTCATTTCAGGGGGCAGTTTGTAGTAGATAGCATTTGTCAAACTCCTTGTGATCTGATTGACAGAGATCAAATGCAATTCATTTTTCAATTCCAATATCTTTCTAGTAATCCAGTTTGCTTGTGTTGGAACTATTGCTTCCAGTAGTGGCTTTCCTTTAATGTAATAAATATGGATCCATCTAATCCACAACTTGTCTTGTTTATGAGCAATATCCCAGCATATCTTGATTTGAGTTGCTTTGTTCCATAGCTTTATTTTGATGAGGCCTATTCCACCCATAGACTTAGGCATACATACTCTATCCCATGCTATTAAAGCTTTCTTAGTAATTGAATTACTGTCTGACCACACATAACTTCTGCAATAGCCATCTATAATCTTCAATACCTTAGCAGGGATGGGGAATAGCTGGGCCCAATATGCTTGCATACCAAACAAAATTGATTTCACTAATTGTGTTCTCCCTGTATATGATAGTTTCTTTGCTGTCACGACCTAAAACCCATTAAGGGTCATGATGGCGCCGAACACTGCTGTCAGGAAAGCCAACCAAATTACTTAATCAAATCTCGTTTTTAACACTTTTAAAATTCAGGATTTTCCTTCCATATTTAGAAATTTTTAAAGAATAAAGTCTCAAATCGAATTTAAATGCTAAACAGTTCATACAATACTTCAAACCATCCTAGAACCCGGTGTCACAAGTACATAAGCAACTACTGATAAGGAAAATAAAATACAACCTCAATCCGAAATACGGTGGACGGAAAATAAAATACAAAGGCTGAAAGGAACTACACTAACTGTGGTCACCTCGAATGATGCAGCTCACCTAGTCCCAGAAACATCTGTGCAGCTACGCCCAGTAGGCTGCTGGAGGTATATATATACCTGTGCAACAAAAATGCACAGAAGTGTAGTATGAGTACGTAATCAACGTGTACTCAGTGAGTATCCCGCCTAATCCCGAAGGGGTAGAGACGAGATGG
>MU670922.1:178491-201285 GCA_026770625.1 Nicotiana glauca | reverse complement strand
TACAGTTGCCGCCTGGCACATACACTTTAATACTTTAAATTCTGAAACCATCCCAAAGACCCGGAAACCCACGGGTAACACAGGCTAAGAATAATATATAACACAACTCTAATCATCCGAAAAGTCTATAACAAGGAAGAACAGAATAGCATCTAGCTAAGTAAAGGGTAGAGTGAGAGGGAGACTCTCCGGTCTGCGGACGCGGCAGAAATACCTCAAGTCTCCGAAATGCTCCCTGCAACTACTGATAATGCGCCTGCGTAGAGTTTTTCCTGCTTCGGGGCTGCTTTAGGCTTCCTTTCTGCATCAGCAATAGCAATTATAGCTTTCAGAGCTGGATCAAATTCCCGGTCTTTACAAAATATTCCGATTATCGGCCCGTTGTTATGGGTGGGCAACGGATTATTAGTCACATTCGGGGCTTCTTCATCCCTCAACACTATTTTTCCTTGTTCGATCAAATATTCCACAACTTTCTTTAATGTCTAGAAGTTATCAGTACTATGCCCTTCAGCTTCTGAATGATAGGCACAGCGGACACCCCGTTGATAAGCTGGAGATTTTGGGTTCTGCCTGTTTTAGGGGATAGGCTATAGCAGATTCATCTGAACGAGCTTTGGGAACAGACTAGAGTAGGGTTCACCAATCGGCGTAAAATTTGGTTGTCTGGGTGGTTCCCGAGGGCGGAAGTTATTTTGTGGTGCTCGGGGATTATATTGGTTCTGGTAAGGAGGTTGGTTTCTTTGGAATGGAGGTGGATTTCGTNCTGCGCTGCTCGTCCTCTGAGACAGCTGACCCATCCCCGGGTTGTACTGGTGCTACAGGCGGTACAGGAATAACCTATGGAACCTGCTCCATCGGCACTCTCTACTCAGGAGTGCAGGTTGCGGGAGTTTGGGCCCCTCCCCCGGCCTGAGATATGGCTGCAGCGAGGGGAAGCAACCCCGCCTGAGTCAAAGTAATGTACATGCTCATGAACTGAGCCAGGGTCTCCTGGAGCTCTAGAGTAGTAGTAGCTATAGTAGGTGAACCAGGTGCCTGTGCTCCAACTGGATCTGCTAGTGGTACCTCNTGGGTGGTTCCCGAGGGCGGAAGTTATTTTGTGGTGCTCGGGGATTATATTGGTTCTGGTAAGGAGGTTGGTTTCTTTGGAATGGAGGTGGATTTCGTTTAGCTTGTGGTTGCGGTCGGCCGAAAGGTTGAGCATTCATGACCGCATAAGGTGGGGGAGCGTAAGCCATATCAATGTGAGGATAGTAGTGTTGAGGGGTTCGTTCAGAGAACACCGGTCTAGGAGCCCGGTATCTTCTTCCTCCCGATGATGCCACAACCGTTTCTTCTTTCTTTTTGCCCTTGGCCATTCCTCCAGACCCGCGTTGGATAGCTTGGGAGGTTGCTCTTATGGCCGACTGGCTCAAGATTTTGCCCGTTTTTAGCCCATTTTCTACCATTTCTCCAATTTTTATTGCCTCTGCGAAAGGTTTACCCATGTCGGAGATCATATTCTAAAAGTAATCTGCTTCCTGGGCTTGAAGGAAAATAGTGACCGTTTCTACCTCATCCATTGGAGGCTTCACTCTTGAAGCTTGTTCACGCCACTTAATTGCATACTCGTGGAAACTTTCTGAGGCCTTTTTCTTTAGATTCGCCAGGGAGTTCCTGTCTGGCGCAATGTCTATGTTGTACTGAAATTGTCGAACAAAGTCTCGGGCTAGATCATCCCAAATATGCCAACGCGAGACATCTTGATCCATATACCACTCTGAAGCGATGCCAATTAAGCTTTCCCTGAAATATGCCATCAACAATTCTTCTTTGCCACCGGCCCCCCGTAAATGATTGCAATACTTCTCAATACCTTATTTTCTTCCTTTGTATTTATTTTCTTTCTTGTTTTTTCCTTTTATTTATTTCCCTCATATTTCTCTTTTTCTCTTTTTCTCAGGATTACGGTCGAATTTTATGTAGATTGCTTACGTATCATGGCCCCGCATGAATCAGACCAGGCGTAGTTCTTGCAAATGAGGTAAATAAGCTAATTCTTTTTTTTTTGGAATTTTGAAAGAAATGTTTTAAGGGAAATATTTTTTATTTTGATTTTTAATTTTTCTTTTTATTTTTTGAAAGAAAGACTTCTAAAACTTCCTTTTCTTTTATTGGAACTTTGGAAATTTTAGAAGAAATACTTTTATTTGAATTTTCATTTATTTTCTCTTTTTCTAACACGAAAGAAAAATATATTTTTTTTGGATTTTGAAAGTTGCCTCTAAATTTTCGGAAGAGGGATCTTTATGAAAGTGTTTTGGATTTTTGAGCAAAAATATTTTTCGGACTCAATTTTTCAAATTTTGTATATTTTTTTAATTTTTTTTATTTATGAAAGAAAGACATTTAAGGAGTATTTTAATGATTTATTTTGGCCTACGAGGGAAAAAGTGTCTATTTTTCCAAAATTTTCTTTATTTAGAAAAAAAACAAGGACTTGATTTTGCAGATACGGCCTTTCAGCACTTCTAGGGGAAGATTTTAAGGCTGTGCCCACAAACCATTTAAAATGACTCAGGATGGCTGTTCTTGCAAAAACAGCCTTCCGACGCCCTTTTGGGGACATTCGGCTTATTTTAACAAGAATGACATCACCCGACTTATTTACGACAAAAATTTAAAATTTTGATATTTTTGGCTATTTTTGCAAAAGGGAGGTTGGATCCGATGAGGGTTGCCTACGTATCTCACATCATGTGTTAATCAAACCAGCGTAGTTCGGGCAGATTTTCCAAAATGAAAACTATTTTGAACAACAATTTTTCTTTCTATTTTTCAAATATTTTTCTCTTTTTTTTTTCAAAAATCCAGCAGCATTTCGATACTATTTGGGCATTGGGTTTTTTCAAAACAAATGGTCACTCTCACTTAGTCTTAAGACTGCTTATTTTTCTCAATTTTCACTCATTTAGACAAGCCAGTCAACATGCAAAGCCGGGCAAATAAATGCGCAAGTAGCACGTAAGATGCATCAAGATGGTCATTTCATTTCAAGTCACTTGTCCTAGATGGAACCAACTCATGCGTTGAGTCCCCTAAGTCAAATGCACATGATGCAAAAATTGTCCTACTAGGGATCCGACATGAGTTTTTGTTCTTCTAGGTTTAAGCCCTAGGTTTATTGGTCTAGACCTGGCTTACCCGAGCGGACAACTCGAGCCGAGGGGGAGGCAGCGTACTGGGGATACAGAAGCTCCGCCAGCTTAGCAACTTATCCAAACCTCATTCTAAATTGGGAAAGACTCTAAAAAAAGAGAAGCTACACGAAATGCACCATTCTCCATGATGTAGAAGACTCGTAGAGAGGAAGGGATTCACGACAGTTTATATATACAATTTCAACAAATATCAAAGCGGTAAAACATTTAGCACATATAGCATGGAACATGTAAAAAAAATCAGATAAAGCCAAGTATAACAATTGTAGTAAACTCGAATTCTTGAGCCCTGAATCGAAATTCTGGGTTCGTGTCTCCAACAGAGTCGCCAGAGCTGTCACACCTCCTTTTTTACACACATACCCCGAAGGATAATGTATAAGGGAGTTTTTCCATTTAAAGTGACATTATTCGAAATAGGATTCTTTATTTTATTTTTAGAGTCACCACTTGGGATAGGTTTGGCTTTTGGTGTCCCAAGTTACCGATTTAACTTAAATCCCAAATCGAGGAAAATTGTCGACTTCCCAATTGGAGTCTGCGAACCTGAAATTCTGAATAAGGAATTCTGTTGACCGGAGGGAAGGTGTTAGGCACCCCCGGATCCCGTGGTTCTAGCACGGTCGCTTAAATTATTATAAATGGCAAAAATATGATTTTTCTTACATGTGTAATTTTAAGATTATTTACCGCTTTTAGTTAATTTTTAAGAAAGTGAACGTCGTTTAAAAATGTGTTTTCGGATCACGTCACATGAAATGCACCCGGATCCTCGACACATTCTTATTCAACGTTTTTGAATTTGGATTTGGGTTGCATGTCACACCTGTATTTAAGAAGGTAAAATTATTAAAAAGCACGCCTAAAGTGGCTAACGCGTTATTAACTTTGCAGGAGGCCATGAAAATTCGCTAAATGGCACGTCCCGAATTCTAAATATTTTAATAAATTAATTAAAGAGGGTCACGCAATTTGTGATTTTATTTGGCGCGATACACCTTAATTTTTTTAAAAGGCCAACCTAAAAGAACTACGATTTTCTATTAAAGATTGTCTCTCAAAGGGCCCTAATTAATTATCATCATTAATTACTATTATTAGAAAAACTTTTACGGAATTCGAGCTTCAAACTCAGGTCCACACTTGAACAAGAGGAAAACCTCCTAATTCAAATATACTACCTAGCTTGGAAGGCCTAAAACACGTATTATTATTAAGAAAAAAAATGATCGAAATTGTGCGAACGCGTACGCAACCACAATCGTGTATTAAACGTGCGCCTAAAGGCTTTTCTACTATTATTCATAAGGATGTGTGCCTAAATTTCATATAAGCAGTTATACAAGCAACACAAAGTTAATACATTTAAAATTTTGCTATTGCACACAACCACATTATTTCCACACTTTGAAGTATTTATGTAAAGGGAAAATATAGCAACCAAGACATCAGGCAGTTCACCAACAATGAGCAAACGTAAAAAGGAAAGAAGAAAAGTAGCAGTATTACTAGAACTAGGCATTAAGAAGTTCACCATAATGATACTAATTTTACAATTCCCATACTAACTAACGGTAAAACAAACCTTTTTGGTTCTTTCGCTGGAGAAACAATTACAATGGTCATCCTCCACCCTAGCCATTTCTACAAAAATGCCAATTTACTTCACATTTAAACTAAACTCAATTTTGACCTATAAAAGTTCTGTCACCACTTTCATAAAACTAACTCAATAATACCAATTGAAACCATATGCTTGTTAGATACAAAAGCAGAACAAATCACGGTAATAGTGCTCCAATCAAGACAAATAATGGGACTTTAAATAGTAATACAGGGGTGAAAGAGGAGTGAACCTTCAAGTAGCAAAAAATTCCTTTCTGAATATTGAGTTAATACAAAACCTCCGTATAAGCTCATTTGGACCTAAGCAGGAAACTCAGCAGCGTCGGAACCAGTGGCAGAGCCACATACACCCAAGGGGTGTCAACCGACACCCCTTCGTCGAAAAATTATACTGTTTAGCTAGGTAATTTAAAAAAATATATGTATATATACTATATAATGACACCCCTTGACTTCTTGGTGAGTTTGTTTTTTTATATTTTGACTCCCCTTAATGAAAATCTTGGCTCCGTCACTGGTCGGAACCTCGCCGGAATCTCAAACGAAACTGAAACGACCCAACTCGGAGCTAGCGACTGTTGCTGCTCTAGTTTTGGACTGAAAATAATAGACGGTGGTCGCTACTGGTTGTTTGGAATCAGGGAGGTGGCCTACGTTGTACTGAGCAACCATAACTTTCAAAGTCTCATGAAGAATGGAAACTGTAAATTCTTTTCCAAAAGTTAGACTGGTAATGGACACATAATTTAGTGCAACGTTGATGTTAGCTGCTACTTCTCCAAGCTAAAAATGGGATCGACGGCTGCTAGTTGAGGGGAAGGGCGGCGAATTGGGTTTGTGCAGGAGGAAATAAATCGATGGGCACCCGGATCTCCTTGTCAGCGGCGGATTTTATAGGCCTTTTAGGAAAAAGGTGTGTGGGGTATTTTCAAATGTGGAAGGGGTGTGTGGGGGAAATTTTTTGGGAAGGTCTTAGGTCATCTCCAACCTTGCCCCCATTTTTTGTCCCCAAAATGGGGATTTCCCCATTTTGGGGACAACTTACTCCAACCATTCTCCCATTTTTTTTTCCAAACTTTTTTATATTCTTCTCTCTCTTCTATATTATATTATTATCTTTCATATCAATTTTATT
This sequence comes from Nicotiana glauca, assembly GCA_026770625.1. Taxonomy (NCBI): domain Eukaryota; kingdom Viridiplantae; phylum Streptophyta; class Magnoliopsida; order Solanales; family Solanaceae; genus Nicotiana; species Nicotiana glauca. Next base: position 195,321 of record MU670922.1, on the reverse strand, counting down.
TTTAATTTCCATTAAATAAATTCCATCTTTTATTTTTATTAATTTGTAATTTTCATAATTAAAACAATTCCATAAAATTTTAAATAATATAATTTGTAAGCAATTATTATAGATTAACTAATAATTCAAATAAAAGTAAAATCATTGCGATACAAGATTAATTAAATACATATTACATAACGATAAAATTTATTTGAAATACTAGATAAATATTCAACTTCAACCTCTAGTATTCTCCCATAAATGATCTATTAATGCATTACGAAGTGCAAAATGAGCATATTTGTCCTTAATTCTTCTATATCGAGCTAAAAATTCTTGAAACCGTTGATTTCACTTTTCAATTTTAGCAACATATAATATTTTATATTCGCACATTTCAATTTTAACAACATCTAATATTTTATATTTGCACCATTCATTTTTTGAGATAATTATATATTTTTTGTACAATTAACTTATAATTTTACATAAAAATAATAAATGCACGAAAATTAATTTATCAAAATTATACACCAAAGTTAAGATATAATATTAATATTATAAAGACATTACATAAATATAATTAGGTATATACAAAGAGATAAATTAAAAGATTAAATAATAAAATAATAATAATAAATTATTGAATAATAATGGGGGAGATGAATAGTGTACCCCCATATTTGAGGGAACACTATTCATCCCCCATTTTGGGGACAAAAATGGGGGAGGGTTAGAGCAAAATTTTCCCCATTATAGGGGATGGGGCAAGGTTGGAGATGCTCTTATGTGAGGAATATTTTTGGGGGAAGGTCTTATGTGGGGAATATTTTTTGGGGGAAGGTCTTATGTAGGGAAATATTTTTTGGGGAAATAGTTTTGGGGGGAAAGTCTCATGTAGGAGAATGTTCTTTCAATTCTTTTTTTTTTATTTTCAATTTTCTTTTTATCTATCTTTTTTCAATTAAAAGTCCTAGAATTAAAAATCCTAAAAATATAAAATTATACTAATTATAAAATTATAAAAGCTACTTAATCCTAAATTAAAACAGAAAAATCAATAAAAAGAAAAGGTGTAAAAATGAAGTATTTTTTGTGAGATTTTTAATTTTTATAACACAAGTAACTATCGATTAATCCTAAGTAAGGCCTAAATGTCATGCGTGATATTTTTGGTATTTTTTATGACTTAAACGTGCACAAGATAAAAATTCTACAAAATTCTATAAAATAGTAAATAATTAGAAAAAATCTATTTTCTTGAAATTTGTAGGAGTATCTCGTATAGGGCAAAAATTACGTGCTTACACTACTATTATATGAAGAAATATTACCCGTTGTTATTCCTTCCTTTATTCTTACATTTTGTATGTTTAGATATGAATCTAATTATGCTTGACCAAGATTTACCCTCTATAATATTAGTAATTAGTTATACTTTTTTCTCAAACAATTTGGCGCCGTCTGCGGGAATTTCTTGGTTTCCTTCAGATCTAGAACCGGCGAAACGCCACCACCCACTCGAAAGAGCAGTAAATAAACCTTCAAGACAATAATACTAATCTAGGCCAGGCTGCTACATAAAAGTAGAAGTTATAACCAACATCTATGCGAAACCCACATCTCACCTATAGCGATAGGGTTAGCGCGACATACATACGTTCAAAATAGGATCATGGTCACCCGGCGTGACCACACCCCCATTCGATGCATTTTACTCATATATATTAACCCATATTCCCACCCTTTATGAGAGGACGACGACTTGCTACGCGGTCTCTCGAATGAATGGGCACATCCTTCCCTACTTTCATACCCCCCACGCATCGAATAACCAATAAACGAAGTATAATATGTTTCCCTTATTTTGTATAAAAATCGAATGAGGTCAGACCGGGACTCGATTTCAATACTTCAGCAAGTGGGGTGGGCCCAACCCGCGTGAAGCTTAGACACTATTATAGGCAGAGCTGAACACGACCATCAAATCTAAAACCAGGTAGAGCGAGTAACACTACAACTCCGTTCTTTTTGCTGACCCGTTGGATCGAGCGAAAAATTTCATTTTGGTTTTTCCTATGTTGATTGGTTTTGACAAGAACGCAGGAACTTGCATGGGCAAGTGAGCAAAAGAGAATTTCAACTAGCAACGATGGAAGAAAAATTACTACAAAACAATTGGAATGTCAGACACCATTTCAATACTGCAACCCCAGAGAAAGGATACTCATCAAGTCGCACCCTTTCTCCCTCGCCCGGGTCTCGTCCCAGTCGAGTCCTCTCGGGAATACTTCTAACAAAGCGATGAAACGGACGTCTCAAAGTTTAAAGTAAAATTCATTGCCCCGCCTCCCGATTGTCTCTCCAGGCCGAACAATGATAGGACTAGATTCATGAAAACTTCTCCAATATATGTACGAAATGAACATGTATAGCATTCTCCAATGACTGAAACAGGCAATATTTTGTACTCCCCATCAAGGTAATATATAACGCAAGCAAAATTAATCAAACTGGGACTCACCCAGGAAATGCATCGCATTCTCCAAAGCAAGCAAAATGAAGCAAACTGGGACTCACCCAGGGAATGCTTCGTATTCTCCAATACAATAAAAGTTAAACAAATTGAGACTCACCCAGGAAATGCAAAGGCTAAGCAAAACTAGGGATCCCCCAAGGAACACCCAATATTCTCCAGTAAAAAAACCCGGGTGCGCCAGGATTCACTCCAATATACGCATAAATAGTAAGACAATTCGTGAAATCCTCCAAATCTGACAGTGACATAACGGGTTAACATTTCGACCTTAGCTAGAAATAACACCCCTACAGCCAAGGGCCGTCGCCAAAAGAAGAATTCGACCTAGCTCAAATTACCACGGGTTAACATTTCGACCTTGGCTCAAAATAACACCCCTATGGCCAAGGGCCATCGCCAAAAGAAGAATTCGACCTCACTCGAATTACGGGTTAACATTTCGACCTTAGCTCGAAATAACACCCCTATGGCCAAGGGCCATCGCCAACAGAAGAATTTGACCTTACTTGAATTACTACGAGTTAACATTTCGACCTTAGCTCGAAATAACACCCATACGGCCAAGGACAATCGCCAAAAGAAGAATTCAACCTCACTCGAATTGCCACGGGTTAATATTCTGACCTTAGCTCGAAATAACACACCTACGACCGAGGGCCATCAACAATAGAAGAATTCGACCTTGCTCGAATCACAACGGGTTAATTTCGGTCTTAGCCCAAAATAACGCCTTTACAGCCACCGATTATCGTAAAACAAGAGTTTTTGTTTTTCAAACTTGTCCAAATAAGTCAGAAATTGATTTCCCTCCAAGTTCCAAGTTCGACCTTGCTCGAATACATATGAAAATGTGGCTTCGCCTAAATCGACAAGTGAATTCAATCCCCCTCGAATGATTCAAGTCGAAATCGACCTCGTCCGGAACGACAAAGCCGAGTTTAACCTCATTTGAATCAAATATGATTTCGCCTAAAGCGACAAATCAAAAGTCAACCTCGCCCAAATGTGCAAACCCAAAGAAACTCCATTTGCACTCACACGACAAGACCCTCCTCGGTCAGGTCAAAGTCAGATTCCCAAAATGAGAAAATTAGGGATTCGCCACACAAAAATCCGAAGGTCTACGCCAAAAATGTAAGGCAGGGGGAAGGGAGAGCAATTCAAAGGTCGTATAATGACAAAACAACCCTTTTATTTATACGTGCGTAACGTCCACACCTTACACATGACCAACATATGCACAATACAATTAAAAAAATACTAAGGCAAAAACTTTTCACTCGGCGTCATCACCGCCGACCTCCCCATCATTATCTCCAAGAAATTCCTCCTCAACATCAGCATCCTCGCCGGCCTCCGATGTCGCAGGATCGTAACCGCAGTTGATGCGAGCCTCTTATTCTTTCATCCGGGCTTCTTCATAAATGTCCTCAGAAACATTGCCCGCCTCCCACAAACTCTTGTATATGTCCCGTTGGGCCTCGGCATGAACCCAAAGCTTGTGCAAATGGCGAGGAACAATGGCAGAGGTAGATTCTACTTGGCCCAACAATTGCACCTTTTCAACCTCGAGTACAACAACCCGATCTCCCAAGCTTGAAGCTTTGTTCGATCTCGCCAATGTGCTCTTAAAGCCTTGCCTCCCTTAGCGTGGTTGTTGCCCTCTCAGACTCCTTCTCGAATTAAAGGACATGGATAGTGTCCTCCAATGTCGCCGCCCTTGCTGAGGCCGATGCTCGAGCACTCTCGGCGCTCTCCAACTCGGACACTTTCCTCTCCAGCTTGGCTAACTTCCCCATCCATTCTGCACTCAAAGCTTCAACCCTAACGGCACTTTGATCGAGATCGGATTGCAATGACAACACCTTCACCTCTACAGTGACCCCCTTTCCCAACTCAAGTTCTTCGTCCTTTGCACGAAGTAGCTCCTCGAGCTCGCTATTCCAGCGAGTGGATTGCATTAGCTCCTGATCCCTCCTCTCTAGCTTCTCCCTGAGAGATTGATTGCCAGTGCTCGCCCTGAGCCGTTCATGCATCTCACGGCATTTGTTGCGGTAGCGCCGATACTTTTCCAGCATCTTCAGAAATTTTTTGGCCCGAGTGTCGACCCGATGAGCACTTTTGATCTCCAACATGTACGACTGAAATCAAAAAGGGGGAAGAGTCGGTGAAGGTCAAGGCCGCCAAAACGAAAGGAACAAAAAAAAAGAACAAAAACAACAAATAACAAGTAGGAAAAACTTACCCTCAAGCCTATAGCGGCCACTTTGTACATTAATTCGACGTCGCTCATGTCCCAAAGAGACTCACACTCTGCGTTGGAGCATAGAAGGTCAACATGCGGCACAAACCCTCTGTGTCACGTAGAAGATTGAGCTTTGGTGGAATCTCAAGTATACGAGAGGGACCTCCTGCTTTTACCACAATACGGGTAAAGCCCTCCTCAAATATCCTGAGATCATCAGGTTCAAGGTCGGAGTCAGATTTGTAGTATTCGATAGCGGCACCCTTTCCCCTCTGCGGCTGAAGAAGAAGCTAGATTCGATCTGGATGACGAAGGCGAGCCCAAAATGGCAACAACGGCCTCGAGACCCCGGCTTCTCATCGCGATAGCCTGTTGATCGTTCATAACGGACGAAGTCTCCGCTGTCGGGTTGGCTTCTTCCACCTTGTCTGCCTCTGCGACTAGGTTAGCACCATAGCCAAGGGAAGGTCGCCCCCGAAGATGCTTCGGCTGAAGGGGACGCCTCAGACTCCACTCGCTATCTCTTCGACGGACCCTCTCCGCTATCAGCATGGGAAAATTCACTCGTTGACCAGGCAGCAGGAGCTTGAGTCTTGGATTGAGGAATAGTTTCTATGCATACGACCCTAGCCATAGGTACAGATTGAGTAGCTCTTGATGTAGGCCGGGCAACAGACCTCGGCGCGGGCCGGGCAGAAGGCACTGGTTGACGGAATGCGAGCGTAGGAGCCCTCGCCCTTCGCACTCTCCCTATTAACGGAGAAAAACGATCATGTAAGCAACAAAATCAAATTACAAGGCAAAGAACAAGAAAAATGCAACGAGCCGACTTACCATTGAGAGGCTTATGCCTGTATCTCTCATAAAAGGACACCCATTCGCGAACCCCCATCGTATAGGGAAGAATGGAATTCACCCATTCGCGGATGTCGTCAACAGGCGGGGGAATCTCTCGGCTGCGAAAGTAAAAACAACTTAGCAATGCCACCTGCAGAAAAATGGCTGACCACCACTCCGATAGAAGATACAAAGTAAACAAGAAAACTTACGTGCGAAGTTCCATCTCTTAGGGAACCCTGCCGAGTACGCCACAAGGTGCTCAGTCCGCACATAAAAGTAACTTTCCTTGAAATGGCGATTAGCTTTGTCGTCTATCTTCACCACCAGATTCTTTATTCCTCGGTGGCTCATGTGGATCATCATGCCTCGAATAAGTTGGGGGGCAAAAATATTAAGCACATGTCCCAAAGTGACCCCACGATTAGCAAGCTCCGCGAACTTGAGCAATATGAGGAATAACTTATACACGTAGCAGATAGCTGAGCCGGGTACACTTCATAGAGACGACAAAAGTTTGCCACTAGGAAAGGGAGAGGAAGCGTATACCCGACAATAAAGGGGTATGTGTAGAATGCGCAATATCCTGGGCGGTCCAATGTACAATATCAACTCCCCTCGCCGACAACATCTCAACATGGTTCGGAATCCCCCATTTGGTTTTAAGTGCCACAATTGTCGCTTCATCTATGATAGAGAGAACATGATCTGGTTCTTCTCCGGCGGGCTGTTGAAGTCAGTCCATGGTTTCCCCGGACAGGGCAATATTTCGGCCACTATTGAGGGCATGACGACGAGAAAAGACGTTGATCAAAGACCATTGGACAAATAGGCAAGTTGGTAATATAAATAGGACTAGCTAAGCCCAAAAAAGGGGATCTTGGACAAGGGGAAGAAAAACAACTTTCATAGAGGAGACAAGAAGGAGAATCTCTCCATTATCAATATTCTCTTCTTTTTCCTCTCATTGCTCCCATGATGCAAGACTGCCAAGATGTAAGCTTACTACACATGATTGATGTACTACTATTATATGAAGAAATATTATCCGTTGTTATTCTTTCATTTATTCTTACATTCTGTATGTTTAGATCTGAATCTAATTATGTTTAACTAAGATTTACCTTCTATAAAATTAGTAATTAGTTCGAAGAAATGGATTTTATACTTTTTGCTTAAATAGGCTTAGGCTCGACTTAACTTCTTTGATTTCAGCTACGCTCAGCTTTTTTGGTTTCAATCAAAGCTAATACAATTCAAATTTGGTTCGACTCAATTCTACTTAATTAATGCTCAATAAATCTTAACTGAGCTAAATAAATTTAACTTGTTAATTAACATTTAACATTATTTTATTAAACTCATTTACTGAGTAAATTAATACTAATATGTTAATTTTTGTTTGACCCAAAACCCTAATGTTTCAAACCAAAAACAAGGTACACTATTTCTAACCGAGTCAAATTGACCAAATCAACGACACCGGTCCCAATTCGGACATGATCCCTTCTATTTTATTCTACAAGAAAACCACACCTCAAAAACACGCGCCGCCATCTGCGCGTCATAAAAATAGTCCCAAACAATAGCCTCTGATTTTCCACTTTTTAGTAGCCCGCGAATAGAGTACCAAGATGGTGGACCCCACGTCTTTCTCGCTTACTCTGAAATGCCACCGCCATTACTCATCTATCAACCACCCTCAACTCCTCACTTCAACAATATTCAACTGTAAAAAGAAAAAAAATGATTTAGCCAATCATATGCAGTTAGAAATAAAAAAATAAAAAATTATGTACCAGTAAAAAAGCAAGTGTATGATATGGGTCCTATTTTGTTCTTCTTGTAGAAACTCTGATCTGGGTTCGTGAGCTGGAGCTGTTGCCTGGTGGGTTTTTGTTAATTTTTTTTTTCAAGATAGCAAGTTGGGATATTATCAAGAATGTGGAGGGACCCTGGTGCTCCTGCTGATTCTTTCTATCAGGTTCGCCCTGAATGTACAGATGTTCCCAAAACTAGATTTAGAATCAAGGTTAGTAATTCTCCAATTTTAATGGTCTTTAATTTTGTGTGTTTTAATAGATTTATGGTCTTATATTAGAAGCTTCACTAGGAAAACTAATAATTAAGCGACCCGTTTTCATCTGTTGTATCAAGGTCTTGAATTGTTGATGCTCTTGTGATTGTATTTTGGCTTTATGTGTTTAAGCCTTCTGCAATGGTTAATGGAATGATCTGTTGTCTAATGTTGTGGGATGTATAGAGGTGATTGGAAAGATCACATGTTTGTTGAGATAAAAGATGTGCGTTTGTCAGACTTAATAATTGGGTTCTAAATGGGGATCATTAACTGCAATCAGCATAACTAAATGTCTACAGATGTATTCCAGACTTCAAAGTAATGCATTAATGTTTTCGTTTTGCTTTGCTCTCATAATTTGGCAGCGGCATAAGGCCTAGTTGTTTGAAGCATCTTCCAGTTTGCATTCAGATTTAGTAGTTGCAAGTGGAACTTGGTGTAAAGTTACATGGTTTTGAGTTGGGGAAGAGGGGATTTTGTGTCAACATATTGCAGAAACTGGACAAGAGGGGTTGCTCTGATGGTAAGCAACCTCCACTTCCAACCAAGAGGTTGTGAGTTCGAGTCTCCCCAAGAGCAAGGTGGGAAGTTCTTGGAGGGAAGGATGCCGGGGGTCTATTTGGAAACAGCCTCTCTACCCCAGGGTAGGGGTATGGTCTGCGTACACACTATCCTCCCCAGACCCCACTAAGTGGGATTATACTGGGTTATTGTTGTTGTTGTTGTATATTGCAGAAACTGCTACCTACAAGCTAAAAATATGGGCAAATAATCTTTTTCTTTTCTCATTCCTTAACCTGGAATTCAGTAAATTGCAATTGGATGATACTTCCTGGTTATGAACTTATAAGGCGGGAGTGCTACATTTAATGAGTAACATTGGATGCTGATTAGCATAGTTCATAAGTTCCCTTTTTGTTCTGTTACACTTGTGGCGCCGATGTTGTGAACTAGTTTTGGACTGTATCTTAAATCAGAACTGTGGGTATTAAGCTGCAAATAGTGATTTGTGAGAGCGCTCATAACTTGCGTGTGATGGGGCAAAGTGAAGTCTTACCCATAAAGTGTCATAAACTTTAGGGGCAATAGTATATGACCACTTCAGAAATCCTAGATAAATTAGAAAGTTGAGGATAAGAAAGTTTTAGGAAGGCTTAAAGAAACTAAAAGTTATACCTTTTATGTCGCAGTGGCCTGGTTTTCTGATTGTAGGGTATATACTAATTTGTCTGTTTATCATCTCAGATAAGAATCTGATACATTATCTGTTCATATACCATTTTATCCTACCTCGCTTACCGCTCCTCAGGCTGAAAAGCCTTTTCGTTATCACCACTTACCTAGATCGATATGGCTAGATACATCGCAAATAAGATTGTTCATAAATATTTCTCACATTTCTCTTGACTAAGTTGAACTCCTTACAGTATTCGTGTTGCTGCATATATATTGTCTATTGATCCACTTATTCAGGCTGGGAAAACCTTAAGTGCAAGGAAATGGCATGCTGCATTTACATCAGAAGGTTATCTTGACATTGGCAAGACGCTAAGTCGAATTTATCGTGGGGTAAGTTTGACTTGATTTCAAGTTTCTGTAGGTTTACATGATATATGATCCTTAAAGCTTCTGTTCTACGGTATCATTATGCTGGCTGATTTTCCTTTTTTCTCTTTTTGGTACTGATCGAATGAATATGTTTTACATATATATAATTGGCAAGATAATAAGCTTAGTAGACTACTAACCATCAAATGTCTATAACATTGTAGGGCATTCATCCATCAATTAGAGGTGAAGTTTGGGAATTTTTACTGGGTTGCTATGATCCAAAGAGCACATTTGAGGAACGAGAGCACATACAACAACGGAGGAGGTATTTTACTTTCTTTATTGCCTAAGTTTGGAAGAGCACTTGAAGTTTTCCGAATTTTAAAATGCTTTATCATTGTAAATTAGTCAATTAACTTTAGTGGAGTAACATGGATAATTATTCTTGGAGGTGTGAAATTTGTATTTAGCAACCTTTAAGATCTATGCGCTAAATGTTACTCCATACAGAATCGTATGATGACATTATTAACAAACCCGTCAGCTATCAAATTAGTTAACACACTGCACATAGATGTCAGTGAATTTAACAAGTTCTTAATAGTCAGGAGAATTTTTTTCCTTTTAAATTGTTACCAGTCAAGAGATTGTTCTTCACTGAATCATCATATTTCACTGCTAATGACAAGAGAAATGTTTTTGATATTGCATTCCTAAAACTTTTTGTTCTATCTTGCATGGGATTCTGAAGCCTTTGGATTTTGAAGCATTCACACCTGTAATTAACCTTCTACAGCTTTGTAACCACGATATAGTTGGCTCCAGTCATGAAGTGGAATATATAAGAATTTATATAACTGATCCCTATAGTTTAGGAATGGGGCATAGTTGATCATGATTCATCAATATGATTGTGCTCATCTTCACATGTAAAATGGGGATAATTTGCCATTCCGGAGTTTAAATTAACACTGATCCATATCCAATTTGCATACAATATTCTTGACATGGATTTATGTTGTGTACATTCAGGGCCCAGTATGCTGTACTGAAAGAAGAATGCCGCATGATGTTTCCCATGATTGGAAGTGGTAGATTCATTACTGCACCTGTAATTACTGAAGATGGTGACCCTATCCGAGATCCTATTACGCTCCAAGAGGCACAAGCGGCAAAAGAATTAAGTTCAGGTGGTCAACAAAATGGTAATCCTGAAGATGTTGAGTTTTCAACTTGTGTGCTCTTCTCTCTCACACACGCACACACACACATATTGTATATGTAGGTATGCTTGTTGGTAGTTAATATCGGTTAATAATCTTTGACTGCATGCTAGTGCAGGTGCTTCAGCTGGATATGAAATGGTAAAGGAGCACGACAAAAGAATAATCCAGTGGAAACTGTCATTACACCAGATAGGTTGGTTATCTCTATAGATTTTATGTAGTTCAAGATTTAACTTGTTTTTCATTGTATCCAATCTATAAGAAGTGTTCATCTGTAGACATTTTCCTGTTGGCAAATCAAGTAGTAGTTTGATTGAGGATGAACCACATCCTAATATCATACTCTTCTGAATCACTTGTTGATACTCGGTCTTTTCATGTTGATAAGTTCTTTGTTTATGTGTTTATGCTAGGGCTCGATGTTGTTCGGACTGACAGGACACTTGTCTTTTATGAGAAACAGGAGAATCTAGCCAGGCTTTGGGATATTCTGTCTGTTTATGCTTGGTTTGACAAAGATGTTAATTATTGTCAAGGTGGGTGTCATATTATTTTGGTGATATGAAATTTTCTAGCAGTTTTAGCTTCTCTTTGATGCAATAATTGCTGGGCCGCAGGGGCTTGTGGCATTTATCTGTAACAGTTCAAACTTCAATATGTGTTTGAAGGCTTTTCTACTAGTTTCAGTTTTCTAGACCCTGCTTTCACCTTTTTTGACTATTTCTTGTGGAATGTGCTTAAGGTGGTGATCAATTGGTTTCAGGCTTGAAGAAAAAAAACTGTATAGGCGTAGTTAGAATGTTTCTCTAGTTCAAAATGCATGCAAATTTGTCGATGAATTATCTTAAAAAGGTGAAAGGATCCATCTTTTGCCTATAACTTTTAATATCTTTTCCCATAGCAACTTGTATCGTTGTATGTGATATCATCAGCTTTATCTGTATCAAGTTATCAGCACATAGATCAACAATTTTCCTGCTAATCAAAAGAAAAAAGAAAAGAAAAGGAAAAAAGAGAACAACATTTATTCCATTTTCTTTTTCAATGCATTAGAGTCGCCTTATTTTATATTTGTTTTTGCAGTTGTTTCTCCTTTTTCTCTATTAAATATTAAGCTCTTGGCAATGCTGAGCAGGAATGAGCGATCTTTGCTCCCCCATGATTATTCTTCTTGATGATGAAGCCGATGCATTTTGGTGCTTTCAACGCCTTATGAAGAAACTGGTATATAAAAAAAATTGTTTACTCACACAACCTTTCATCATTCTAATGGCGTAAATTATATTTTCCGATTACTGTATGCTCTCAAATATGACTACTGTTATGCTCTTCATTCCCTAAATGTTAATAAGTGCTCACATGTTTTATTTGCATCACAACTCTTTTGTCTTTGTACCTGAATATTGCACACATCTGTATTTAAAAAAACCTGACTTTTGCAATTCCTTAGCTTCTCATACTTAGATCAGCAATAGATATTGTCGGCGCTGTATTATACTGTATGATTAGGTCCATTAGGACAATTCCTTCACCCTTTCTAGTTGAAGGAGAGTATATTTTGAGATTGGGAAATTACTCATGGTAGGGAGGGAAATACTCATGAATCAAGTATAAGAGAATTTCCTGTTCCTTATCAAAAGAAGAATTCCCTGTTATACTGGAATATTATTAATAACAATAATAGAGCAGGGAAATGCTCATAACGCAAGAGTATCTTGTGAGGTGAATATGATATCTGTTATACCACCCAGTTCGCATAAAAGAAATAGTATTCAAAAATTTACAATTGCCAAGAAAATATTTTCCAAATACTAAAAGAAGAAATATTCGATTAATTTGGGATTCCATTATTTTATAAAAAATTTCATTTAAAGGATTAAACCTCATCTGTATATTTTTTGTGCCCTTACCATACTCTAACAGCTATATTTTGAGTTTCACCTTCTATCATTGGTGTTACTATATGGATTATGCTTTTTGCAGTTGTTGTGACTAACATCAAGTGTTCTGTGAAATTTTAAAGAGAGGAAATTTCAGATGCACCGAGAGGTCTGTTGGAGTAGAGGTGCAGCTGAGTAATCTAGCTTCAGTAACACAAGTTATTGATCCTAAACTTCATCGTCACTTAGGTATGATCTTTTCCCTTTAAATTATAAGTACCTAGTCCAGTAAAAAGCAATTTATGTTCTTATTTTTTCATCTGGTCTTTGTCTTAATATGAAACGACGTCTTATTTCGGAACTTCATCTAATAATCTAAGACAAGCGGTTGACTGATGCTTTATACAGTATGGCTATCCTAAGAATTTTGATAACCAATGATATCAGTTCTAAATTTTAAATTGAAAACTGAACTGACAGAGTTGTTATAATGTTGGAAACTAAAAGCATCTTCCCTATGTTCTGTTTTTGCTGGAGGGTACATCTTGCAGAAGTCAGCTATATCTGCAGGCTATTATCTGTCGGTCAAATTCTGGTTACATTGCTCTGATTTTCCAAAATAGAAGCTGAGAAGGTTATGCTGTTTAATGCTACATTATAGGATTCTTCGTAGTTCTTTATAATTTCCTGTACACTTTTTGCATGCACATAAATTATACTAGAATCTTCCAGTTTATCTACAGCTGTAGCTTGCAATCATGATTACTTGCATTGTCTTGGCCATTGAGACTAAATAATGGACAAAATAGCTTTTCTATATATACATCTCTAAAGCTGCAAAGCATGCCAAAAGCTACTCTCTTCCTGCTGCTGTGTAGTACCCCCATGTTCTAATGATAAACTAGAAAGTTTCTCACATCCGCTTGACAATTTGATTATGTGCTACCTGGAGGTGTTTTACTACACTTAGAGTGATCTTCTTATGAAAGTGTGTGATTAGCCTAATATTCCCTCAAAGATAGAGAATTGGTCTCTGGCAGGGGTGGAGGTAGAAGTCCAAATACGGGGTCGGCCAAACCCAATAGCTTTTGCTCAAATAATGTATTTGTGATAAAAGAATTCATTAAGTATGTACTCACATTAAATTTAGAACTCAATTATTAGCACTTGAAGTCATTCTAAAATTAAGAACCCATAAAGTTGAAATTCTAGCCCCACCTCTGGTCTCTGGTACAATCTTTCAGTTATTTAGATTGGCCTGCAGATATAAAGAGTTACAATCATATCTTCTATGAAATAGTAATATTGGATTTTCTTCTGATCTTGTTCCACAGAGACATTAGGTGGAGGTGATTACCTATTTGCTATCCGGATGCTCATGGTTTTGTTTCGTCGAGAATTTTCTTTTGCTGATTCATTATATCTTTGGGAGGTAGGATTTTTTCCCTGAATAATTTAATTAGTTTTCCTTATCTGGACCTGCTAGTTGATGGCTTTTCCATCTGGTTGTATGAAAAGTAACTTTTGACTTAAATCTATTGATCCTTCCTCTGATGCATGAATACGTTTATGGTCTGACCATTATGTTCTTATTGTGTAATTTTTTTTAATTACTTGTCATCACCTTTTCAACAGATGATGTGGGCCTTGGAGTATGATCCCGACTTGTTTCTTATGTATGAAGACCCTGACTTAGCTGCTGAAAAATCTGAAGGATCTAAAGGAAGACCAAAATCGACACGCCAGTGTGGGAAATTTGAGAGAGAAAATATGAAAAATGGAGGCAAAGGTGTTGAAGCTCCCCTCCCAATTTCCATTTTCCTAGTAGCCAGTGTCCTGAAAGACAAGAGCACGAAGTTGCTGACAGAAGCTAAAGGACTGGACGATGTTGTTAAGGTTGGTTTGCAAAGTACATAATAAGTTCTATTGTGTTCTCCAACTCAAGAGTCTTTCTTCTAACCTCATCTTTGGCGAACTGGCCATGGCGTGACAGGCAGGTGGTCACACCTGTGGATGGAAGAAAATCTTTTGAATGTTATTTTAATAATCTGTTTCAATTATAACAGATACTGAATGACATCACTGGAAACCTGGATGCCAAAAAGGCTTGCACTGGTGCAATGAAACTTCACAAGAAATATCTTAAAAAGGTAATGCCCCGAAATAGTTAATGGATACATATGAATGTGCATCTAATTCAGCTGAAACATTACAAGTACTGTCACTTTTGCTAGAAATAGTTCCAAAGTTCTTGTTGTTTTAGAAAACGAAGAAAGAATTAATTTTTTTTTACCTTTAATACTCAAATTGATGCTCTAGAAAGAAGCAAGAAGATTGAAAGATCATGGAATAAATAAGGGACAATTAGTCAAATAAATCTTATTATTAATGTTTTCTCAAAGGGTGTGCAAAATGCTCAAGTAATATAAATAGGAGGAGTGGGTGCGGGGAGTATAAAATTATAAACATGGTAAGACTGATCGTTCATCAGAAGCCGTATATATATCTTATAAACAAATTAGAATTATCTGCAGTATTCTTGTAGACCGATTATGAATTTTCATTTTTCTTACGAGGATTTGTTAAAACAGGCAGCCAATGCCAACAGGTAGCCAAAGCCAAAGCAAGTGCTAGGAAATTCATAAGCCATTGAGCTCATGTAAAATAACCTTTGTTATCCTTCCCTTTGAACTTGTGACTGTACTCTCCCTGTTCTCTCCAATGAGCTTATTGTTGCTTCAGTATTGCCGCAAGGTAAGAATGCTTTCGTGATTTTCGATATTCAGATTTTTTGGCCATGTTGAGAAAGAGTGTGACTGCTTTTGTATACTATGGCTTGATTTTGTTGAGGCCAATGTAAATTTCCATTGTTGTCCAGCTCCAAATTGGGAGTCATCTTGTATACTAAGACGCTCTTCCATAGGTTGTTGTAACATAACATTTTCTTTTGTGGTTTATGATGAAATTACATGTAGTATAAAAAGCTAATTACCTCAAGAGGCAAAAGAAGTGGTATTGATGAGAAAGACCAGAAAACAGTTCTCTGCCCCTCGTTCTTTTATTCCTCATGATTTTTGAAAACAAGAAGAGAAGATATCATAAATAGTCTTTTAATTTTCTTGATGGTATTTTCATTCGTGTTGTCAGATCTCTTCTTGGCTGATAATTTTTACATCAAGAATGTTAGACAAAGATGAACTCATGCAAACAAATGGAACTTTCTTGTCCAGCCTATGATCCTATGATAATTCTTCTGCATAGGAAAATAGTTCGCACTGTCCGTCTATTATATAGTAAGTTATTATATCAGAGTCAGACGTTTTTATGAATAGTTATACGCTGTTAAGCCTGTTATAGGAGAGAGAAAAAGGTTTAGTGTCCAAAGGTGAAAATAACAGCACCAGTAAATGGATGACATTTCAATTTTCACGCAAGGGGAGAAATTAAAAAATTGCCAAATTTACAAGTGATAACTGAAAAATAGTTACAACTCAAAAGTAATCGAAATGTAGCCACTTTTCATGTAAAAGATAAATTTGAATAAAAACAATGTTCAAAATCGAAAATATTCCAGCATAATGAGCGGGCGTTCGAATTTTTTATATGTGGATTTCCAGCATAATATGCGGAGGTTCCAATATTATATACTGGATACACAGTTGCTCTAATCTCCAAGTATATGATGCAGAAATTTTTCATATTGCAGCAAAATAGTGGTTATTTTTCAAAGACTTTGCAAACGTCGGGTATTTTTTAATTACCCCGTCCAAAAATTTGCTAACCTGTGCTATTTTGACCGACATAAGAGATGACCAATTGACATTTATCCAAACGCCCTTTGGTTATTCCTCTTTGAATATCAGCTGGTATTCATTTTCGAAGTTTCAAGTTTCTCTCCCAACTTGTTTGGCAATGTTTTTTTTTTGTTTCTTTTCCATTTTCTTTTTGTTTGTGGACCCAACAAAATTCGGCAGAGAACAAAAATATTCTCTACTGTTATGAATAATTTGTACATTGGATAACACATTGAATGCTACATTGGATACTATATTGGATGCCCATATTGTGAATAGTTGAAAGATTAAATTTTCTATTTTATGTCAATCATCTTTACTTTTTATGCTTATAAAAGGCCATGTAATTGCAATGGAAAAATACACCAAAGTGAAAGAACAAAACTCTTCTCCCTTCTTTCTATCTCTTCTTATTTACATTTTACTGCATTGCTTTTATTTTATAACACGTTATCAGCACGAAACTCTAATTTTATTCTTAACTCCCGCTAAGTCGAGCCATATTTTATTAAGAATATGAAAATTCCCCAGTCTTCAGTTGGAATCAAGATTAATAAAGATGATATATGTCTTCTAGATAGTGCTACAACACACACTATTTTAAAAGATAAGAGATATTTCTCTTATTTGATAATGAAAGAGGCGAATGTTAATACAATATCCGGTAGTACAAGATTAATTGAAGGTCCTGGAAGA
>MU670922.1:142493-176788 GCA_026770625.1 Nicotiana glauca | reverse complement strand
ACTCATGATCTTCAGAAGAATGGTGAAATAGATGTACAACAAGTTCGTTCAAGTGATAATTTGGCTGATCTATTCACTAAGGCATTACCAACCTCAATATTTGAAAAGATGATATATAAGATTGGGATGCGTTGTCTTCGAGACATTAAGTGATTTTTCATCAGGGGGAGTAACTACACGCTGCACTCTTTTCCTTAACCAATGTTTTGTCCCACTGGGTTTTCCTGGTAAGATTTTTAATGAGGCAGCAAGCAATACATATTATAAATAACTATGTACATCCCAATATTTTTTTGTAAGTTCTTAATGAGGCATATTATCTTACATGGACATCCAAGGGGGAGTGTTATGAATAATTTGTACGTTGGATACTACATCGGATGCTACATTGGATACTACATTGGATGCCCATATTGTGAATAGTTGAAAGATTAAATTTCCTATTTTATGTCAATCATCTTTACTTTTTATGCCTATAAAAGGCCATGTAATTGCAATGGAAAAATACACCAAAGTGAAAGAACAAAACTCTTCTCCCTTCTTTCTATCTCTTCTTATTTACATTTTACTGCATTACTTTTATTTTATAACATCTACTACACTTTTCTTGCTCCCTACTTCACTTTTCATAATCACACACAACATCTTCTTCACGAATTTTTTTCCAAATTCCATAAAACCATCAGCAGATCTCCATTATTTACACCATGTGAAACCAACTGCCCAAAAACAGAGCTCCAAAATCCAACTCCATAAAACCAGCTGAAAACCACCTTCAAACAGTCATGTAAACTCCACCAGTAGCCAGTCTCCTTTAGTAGCTTCTGGGCAAAATTCCATCTAAAACCAGTGATCCAAAGCAGCAACATCGCTAGAAAAACATCACTGAAGCCACCATACGTAAACCACTTTCTTCCATAAAACAGACTGACAAGAGTAGAAACAAACATGTAGTGAGCATCAACTCGACTCACGATTAATAACCCATTTTCACTGCAATCATTCATAAGCCAACCACAACAGGGGAAACGATTGAGTAGTTCAGCGGTAACTTTTGTTCGTGTTGAGTTTTTCTCTTTTAGTGACAAGTATCCTATTCGTCGCTCCAGTTCCTATTGCTCTAGTTTTTGTTCAAAGTTCTAGGTCAACGGTTGCTTTCCAGATTAGAAAGGAGTATTGCACTTAAGGTGCATTCCTACTTTGCTTACTCTTCCTTCTTTTTCACCCAGTTTAATTAACTCTGGTGAATACTTTGTTCGTTGATTCATTTACTTGATTGAGATGATTTTTGTACTCTTGTCGTATTGATTTCGTTCTTTGAGTTTGCATTTTATCCCAAAATTTGACATACTTGAAAAACATGAATTAGATATTTGAAAATAGCATCTGAGAGTTATGAGTAGTTGACCGAAATATATAATATAAATGATGTTATGTTCGCCAAAATCCCTATTTATGCATTTACCGTAACACGACCCATTTAGCAGCGCATACTGCAATGTTATATGAGTATCTCAAATTTTGGAATAAAAGAGGTAATTTGTTAGCGGATATTCCACTTAATTTTCCAATTTCATATGAGTTTCTCAAATTTTGGGATAAAATTCAAACTCAAAGAAAGAAATCAATACGACAGGAGTACAAAAATTATCTCAACCAAGTAAATGAATCAATCAGCAGAGCATTCACAAGACTTAATTAAACTGGGTGAAAAAGAAGGAAGAGTAAGCAAAGCAGAAATGCACCTTAAATGCAATACTCCTTTCTAATCTGGAAAGCAACCGTTGACCCAAAACTTTGAATAAAAATCAGAGCAATAGGAACCGGAGCGACGAACGGGATACTTGTCACTGACAGAGAAAACCTCAACACGAACAAAAGTAATCGCTGAACTACTCAATCGTTTCCCTTGTTGTAGTTGCCTTATGAACGATTGCAGTGATAATGGATTATTAATCCTGAGTCGAGTTGATGCTTACTACATGTTTGTTTCTACTCTTGTCAGTCTGTTTTATGGAAGAAAGTGGTTCACGTATGGTGGTTTTAGTGGTGGTTTTCTAGCGGTATTGCTGCTTTGGGTCACTGGTTTTAGATATTATTTTGCCCTGAAGCTACTAAAGGAGACTGGCTACTGGTTAGAGTCAGAGCCCGTTTGGCTTAGCTGATTTAGAGTAGCTAATAAGCATATGTGCTGAAAAGCACTTTTAAGTACTGAAGCTGATTTAAAAAATAAACAGTTACGTGTTTGGATAAAAGTGCTCAAATTAATAATAAGCAGCTAAAAAATTAGATATACAAAGAGTTTTGTTTAAAAAGAAGTATTTTAGGGATAAAATAGTAAATATTTTGGTCAAACCTAAAGTGCTTATAAGCTGAAATTTGATAAGTTGGGGGAGACCAATTTATGACTTTTGGCTTATTTTTGACTTATAAGCACTAACTTATAAGAACCTTTAATTTTACCAAACGCGTAGATAAGCCAAAAAGTGTAAATAAGCCAGTTTGATCATCTTATAAGCTTAGCCAAACACCCTCTCAATCTACAATGCATCAGCGAGGAAACTTAAAGAGCAAGAAGAAATTATCAAGGTGTTCGTGGGTAGTTTGTCTGGCAAACAACGTTTTTAACTCAATTTTGACACAAATGCAATAATCTGGATCCACGAGCTTGTACCCACAAAAAAGTACGTAATTTATTTTTGAAGTCCGTAAAACTTGCTCACGCCGAACCTATGAAAAGGGACACAAGGGTGGTACAAGCGGAGGCTATTAAAATCTTTGCTTTAGGTTAGGCCTCCTAAATTTTGGAGCCTCAAAAATATTTTGAGTTGTGAGTTTTCTATTTTATTTTCACTTAGACAATATTAAAGTTTATAAAAAATAAATACAAACTCCTTATAAAAGTAAAAAGAAAGGCTATCTATTTTGTAACAATCGAAATATTTTAGAACTTTAAATTAAGCTACTTAAATTTTTATATTGGTAAATAATATTTTTAAATAAGATCCAAGGTAACACATTATAAATACGTGGGTAACATCTTATTAACTTGAATTTTCTTACCAATATAAATATTAATGCTCCATATTATCAGAGGCAGAGCCAGAATTTCAAGCTTACATGTTCGAGATTTTGATCGTCTTAAGTTACTGGGTTCTAAATTAATAATTTATACATATTCAATAAATTTTTTAAGACAAATTCACGATTCGAATCAAAGCTACTTGGTTCGGTCGAATCCGCTCTCGACGCTCTAGCTCCACCCCTACATATTATATTTTGTAAGATAACTACATTACAAATAAAAAAAAAAAAGAAACCAATATAAATGTTAAGTTTTGTAAGATAAATACAATATAGACAAAAAGAAAAAAAGAAGAAGAAAGGGCCCTTATTCAAATTTGGCTTTATACTATGAATTTTATTGAGACTTCCTTGAAGGGATATCAAGGGGTTTGGAAAATGGGCCTATGGCATATTGTATGAACTTGATAATGGTCGTTTCCGGGAATTAGAGAATTATCAGACCCGTAAAAGGCATGTTGCAACACTGATAAATATGGAAGCTCTCTCTGAACATTTCAAGTGAGTACCAGAAAGACTGATATTTTTTATATTTTATTGTCATCATCTGCTCCTAAACTATGCCCATTTCAATAAAATCGAGCCTTTGTAGTACGATTGGAGAAACATAATTAGGGAGAAGGTAAAGGAGATTAAAACTGCTTTAATAGCAAAAGAAAATGCTTCTGAATTGATAAGAACTTTGAAGCAACAATTCAAAGATTCTAGCTAGAAAGATAAGGAGGTTGTAGCATTTTTAAAGGATGATATCATTCATGTTGTTCAATGGCCAGCGGGTCCACGAGAATGTGTGGCTTTTGCCATTGCCAAGCCTCACCTTTTTGAATTCAAGTTTAGTTACTTCTAGAGCTTTTGTAGTTTTTGAGTTCAATTGCTTATACCTTTCTTCTTTTTCCTTGTTTTCCGCTTCTTTCCTTTTTCTCACTTTGTAGGTGAAAATATGGAAGGATATGCTGATTATGGTATGCACTACAAAAAAGCTTAAAACGAAACTCGTGTGCAAAGTGCAAGATCGATGTTATGATGATGAACGCGAGGGCTTGTTTCCTACAATTGTAAGGTATCTCTATAGGGAAAATGTCCTCGCAAAAGGTACGATTCATCATTGGTTCAATAATGGATCTAACCTTAAGGATAGGCGAGACTGTGTGACAAAAAGTACTTGGTTATCATCTCATATTATGTAGTGCTAACATTTATAATTATGCCTCAAAAGATTTTCTTTCATTGCTGGAGGCCATTGTGAAACAGCTGAAGAAGAATGATTTTGTCGTGATTCTCAATTGAGCGGATTGTTTCCTCTTTTTGTTTTCCCTAGAGAATAGGAGGAAAAAAAGCAATAGAAATTTTCACAAGAATTGACATTTTGCTTCACTTCTTTAACTGTTTTATGTGGATTTGCTTCTTTGGATATTACTTTCTTGTGTTTCTTTGTTTATTACTGTCTCGACTACTTCCAAGTCTTTACATAGCTTATGTATCAGTTTACTAATTGACTTATTAAATATCTACATGCATATAATTTACTTACTGTATAACATGTATCTAACTAATATTTTATGATATTACTTTGAAATACATATTATAAGATTGTCACGACCCAAAATTTACTATAGGCCGTGATGACGTCGAACGCTATCGTCAGAAATACCAACAGTGATTAATCAACTTAGTTACTCATTTCATTATTTTTAAAATCATAAATCCCATTAAATAAATAGAGTGAAATCTAGTACTCGTAGAACACCCGTGATCTTATTTTTTAATTTCTGTATGAAATATAAATTACAAGGTGAAATGATAATGATTACGTGAACTACAATCATAAAAATCCAGTAGGAACCTCCAAAGTTCGATGTCACAAGTGCATGAGCATCTGCTAGGAAATATAATAAAATACAATACCTGTATGGAATACAAGTTAGATAGGAGAATGTAAATAACTCCGATGGAGACTCTGTATGTTGCAGATTGTAACATGGAATGCAACTCATCGTAAAGTTCCGCAATATCCGTGCCTTTGCGCCCCAAAGACCACTAGACACACACACACACACACAAATACACACACACACACACACATATATATATATATATGTGTGTGTGTGTGTGTGTGTATGTGGCATGAGTACGTAAATCAATGCGTACCCAGTAAGTATCTAGCCTAACCCCCGAGAACTAGTGACGAGGGGTCGACATCGACACGTATTAGTGGTCCAATAAATAAAATACTGTAAGAAGTAAATAAATATGAGGCAGGATAAATAAGCGATATAAACAAATATAGGTAAGTGAAATGATTCTCCTCTGACAGTAAACTCAAGCTCTCAATTATCGTTACCTCCTCAGCCAGAGTATATAAGTAAAATGGTCCCCACTAGATGGGTCGTCAAAACTCAACTCAGGAAAACTCACAGATGCGATGGCTTATTGTAAAATATTACGCATAGCGCTGCCGAGGCGAACGACCCGATTCATAAAAGTATTTACAGAAATGCCAAGGCGAACGATCCGATCCTATAAGAATATAATACTGCCATGACTAACGGTCCGATCCCATAATAATATGTACACCGCTGAGGGTTGTATGACACGAACTATAGAAGCATCAATTATACTGCCAAGGCGAATGACCCGCTCTCATAAGAGTATGGTACATAATCCCACTGAGACAAATGGCCGGATCCCATTAGAGTAAGAAACTTTATTGGGTACTTGACACCACTCAAGAATATACATATGAATTATCAAATTTAAGGAAATTTTTCAATGAATACGTATAATGCGGGAGAAATTCATAAGGAAAGATCAAATTTCTACAGTTAATCAAATAGCCCGTCCAATTTCTAAAATAGCGAGCCCATTACTCTACGCACGTCTAATCTTAGGTCACAATGCAAAATAAAGTAATTAAAAGGCAAGGATATCTCAAATAGCACATTTAAAACATGGCGTGAATCTTAGACTATTCGGACGTAATCAAGAATTCTAGCATACGCACGGACACTAGTTATCTCGTACGTGTGTAGCTCCCACAACATGTAGCATGTAATTAATATAATACCTACGAGGTAATTTCCCTCTCACAAGGTTAGAAAAGAGATTTATATTGCTCCGAAGTTCCATAACCAGCTCCAATGCCTCTCTAACTTCTCGACTCAAAGCTAAACGATCCATAACTAGTCAAACAATGTGCAAATCAATCAAAATATACTCCAATGCTTATAATTAATTAATTTATAACAATTTCAAACTTCGTTCGAAAAGTCAATAAAGTTAACCCTCAGGCCCACATGCCCGGATTCCGAAAATTTATGAAAATAAACTTTACCCATAATATTACAAACTCTAATATATGATTTATTCGTAATTCTATATCCAAAATCATGTCAAAATCTAAAATTATCAATTCTAGGTTTTCTCTTAAAATTTCATATTTTTCACAAATTTTTATTTTTAAATCCACATATAAATCATGTATTTCACCGACATTATGTGAAAATTACTTACATTGCCGTAGATGACAAAAATCTTCCCTTGAAGCTTTCTAAAAATCGCCCCAAACAAAGTGAAAATGAAAGAAAATGGCCAAATCTCGCATAAAACCAAGTCTGCCCAAGCCCGTTCTTCTTCGCGATCGCGGGACCATTTTTGCGATAGCGAAGGCTTAAAATCACTGCCTCCAAAATTCCTCTGCGCGCTCGCGACCAACATGCCGCATTCTCGACTTCTTCAGATCCCACTGCTTCGCGTTCGCGGTGTAAGAATCGCGTTCGCGAAGGCTTAACTACTCCAGGCCCAGCTTCCCTTACTCTATGTGTTCGCGAAGTCCATGTCACATTCGTGTAGGTTGCCTCAGCTCCTTCTCCGCATTTGTGACCCCTGTATCACGTTCGCAATGAACAAATCCAGCAGCCCCAAAAATCCTTCTTTGCAAACGCGTGAATCCCTTCGCATTCGCGAAAACAAAACCAGACACCAGCAACTAGCAACAACAATTCATCCAAATTTGGTCCGAAACTATCCGAAACACACCCGAGACCCCCCAAACCGCCGTCCAATATCACCAACCAGTTCCATATCATAGAACGGACCTGCTCAAGGCCTCAAATTACATAAAACATAAAAAAAAACTATGAATTGATCATCGAAACCTTTCTTTAAACTTTCAAACACTTAAATTTCGTCAAATGTGTTCGAATTATACCTAAACATCCTGGAATGATGCCAACTTCTGTGTGTAAGTCACAAATTACGATAAAAACCTATGCCAAGGCTCGGAGCTCCAAACGGACATCGATAACACCAAAATTCACTTTAAATCAAACTTAGAAATTCTTAAACTTTCGAAATTCCAACTTTCCATAATAAGCGTCGAAATGCTCCCGGACCACCTGATACTCAACCCGAATATACGCCCAAGTCCGAAATTATCGTACAAACCTATTGGAACATTCAAATCTCGATCCGGAGATTATTTATGTCACGACCCAAATCGATGGATCGCGACAGGCACCCGATACCTTACTCAACCGTGTACCAATATAACATATCTTTTTATGTCATACTATCATAAATAACTGAACCAGAGAGGCTGTTATGAAATAGGTAAAATAAAACAGGTAATGCCAACTTCTACATAAGACATATGAGCCTCCAAGACTAAAATAACCACTCGAACACTGAATATAGGATGAGAAGGCCATACAATCTTTTAAGTACATCATATCTGTCTACAAGCCTCTAAGAATACATAATTTTCATAAAGGTCGGCACAGAGTCCCGCCATACCAAACAATACGCATCTAACTCATACTAACCAAACAAGCAACTTCGAAGCAAATGGAGCGCACCAACATTTTCCGCTGACCTGATAGCCTACTTGGAGGGCTCTTGACATGTCTATCTCAACCTGCGGGCATGAAATGCAGTGTCCCCAAGCAAAAAGTGACGTCTGTATGAATAATGTACTGAGTATGTAAGGTACATAAGTAATCACATAACAGACATGGGGGAAAATATAGAGTAAATGACTCCACCTGTAAGTCTGAAAACTTTGTAAATCATGAAATAATTATAGTATCATGCATATGCGTATATTTCATAACATCATCAATCTATGAGGGCATCCCATCATATCATCTTGGCCACTGTGGGCAAAGTCATCAACATGTACCAGCTGATCAGGTGGTGGTGCGTATATAACGCCATAACCTTTCCTATATCCGCCCCCCCCACGCACACACACATATATATACGTACATACACGTATATAATTCCATCTGGTCATGGGTCAATTTACATGAATGCAATGCATGAAAAGTACGTTAATAAAATCTTTCGGAATGTCATAAGATAATTTTGCCTTTGAGTAATATCATAAAGTAAATTTTTTTCAACTTTCGTATTTTTCGGAGACCCATGAACATATGATAAAATATTATGACACATGGAAATTGAAGAACATAAATATCTCTAATACTTCTATGAAGAGAATTATTTATGGAATTTGTGCATTTGCACGTTTCGTTTGTGTCGTATAGATCACGCCAAAAGAAAGAAGGGATAGCCTTAAAATACCTAAGCCGATTCTCTTGACAATCCCTCTAATATACGTCAATTGCAACAAATCACGTAACTAAGAGATCGGAGTAGGAAAATATTCATATGATATTCTTGCTAAAGATTGCACCATACTCCTTTAGAATCACAAAATACCATTGCCATAATATTACGTAGTCTCGTATGGATTTTATGGCTTTCATCCGATAGCTTAGCAAACATAAGCACCTCACTTTTATCCAATTTTCACAACTCCTTTTAATTCAAATTCCTTGCAGCGACCCAAACTATAATCTGGCAGCCTTAATTTATCGTGAACGTCGTTAGGACTAAAACTAATGAATGTGATATTAGTTTCTTTGAGAAACTAAAGAAGAGAATCAACGTTTTTTTTTTTTGGTAAACGAGAATCAACGTTAAAGAAGAGAATCTGGGACTTGAACTTGTTTATCCAAGGACAAACTTTTGAACTTTTGATATCTTACAGATGTGTCATGTGTATGAAACTTAATTTGACACCTTTCCTTCCAAATTATGAGTCACTTCATATATTTCCAAGGGCTGCCACGTTTTTATGCAATAGTCTTTATCCAAGGACTTTAATTAATGCACCACTAATTATTTATTACCTAGGTAATGTCCCATTACCAATAATTAACCAATTACCCACATAATTAAGAATTATTTCCACTTATTTAAAATATTACTCACTTTTCACATATCTTATACACGTTACTAATCAAGTAATCAATCGCCTGAAACCTACAACGGCTCTTAACTGATCTATCTAGATAAGTCGTCACTCTCACGCTCCACCTGATGGAGCCACCGGAAGGCCCCATTCCGGCGAGCAAACATGGGGAAAACATACTTCCAGCAGTCACGAAGCCTAATAATGAAGAAATCCCAAAAGAACAGTCTTATGCTACAACAATTAGTTCTCCATCAACTTCAGCTCTGAACCCTAACCGGTCAGAAAAAGAAAAAGTCATTGCTCGACAAACGACATACAACGGAATTCCGGCTGTCATATTCAAGGCCAGAAATGTGGGCAGATTTCTCAAACCCCGTCCCCAAATTGATAGACTTAGGTCTAGAAGAATTTATTACCCTGAAAGGTGTGGCTAAAATAGGTGTCTACGACAACTACAATGTCTTTATTGATCTCTTCAGCGAAGATGACTTCAAAATTGTGTGGTTTAAAAGGGTAACTGAAATAGAGGGTATGCAAATGTGGCTTCAAAAATGGACACCAGACTTCAAACCGGAAGAGGACCTCCCTATTGCCCCGGCATGGGTCCTAATACCGGGTCTTCCCTTTCATATGCATGAGTGGCTTTACATCAAACAACTTTTGAGTTCGGTTGGTACTCCTTTGGCCTTAGATGCAGCTACGTTTGGGAGAACTAGACCGAGCATGGAAAAAATAAGAGTAGAGGTCAATCTTCTAAAGCCACTACCTGATTCTGTTTCTGTGGGACAAGAAGATGATGAAACTCCTCTAAAAGGCTTCACTCAAAAACTAGAGTACGAAGGGGTTCCTAAATAATGCAAACATTGTAGAAAATTGGGGCACAACATGATTAACTGCATAGTATTAGAAAAAAACAAATGCTGCCTCTAACGTAGGGAATCAAAAGCCTACTAAAGAGATCACTCAAAATAAAAGTGTCTTGCTGAATGATACAAATTATGAACTGGGAAGGTTGGAAAAGAATAATGATGATGCTTCTACAAGCAAATCTCAGAAGATAAGTAAAGGACAAGACACTGAAAACATTGAAAAAAATAAAAATACTAAAGCAAGGAAAGAGAATAACATTACAACAATTCTCAGAGAAGCAGAAGAACTTCATGACCCACAAGATCAACATCAGATACAGCAAGAGAATAAGGGAAAAAAAGTTGAAAAAAGAAAACAAAGAATATGCCCAAAATAAAAAACAAGATAATGTTTAAGACAATCTCCAAAAAGTACAAAGAGAAACAAAAGCAGGAAGGTCTTAACAATGACAATGACATTGAGGAGATTAAAATAGATGGACAGAGCGCTCAAGTTTCAGCCACTAATAAGGATGATCCTAGAGAAGGTACAGAGGAAGCGAACAAGATACAATACAAGAAAATGTCAACAGAAGAAACTCATGTTAGCAACATAATGGAATTGCAGGAACAGAAAGATATACAGTCTGAGGATACCAACAAAAAACAACATCAGCAAGGAGGGGACTATATGGCTGCTGGAATGGATAGTTCTACTCTATCTTCATATATCAAGAATCAGGAAGGAATAGATATATTTGTGGAATTGGTGGGTAACACTAACTTAAAACAAATAGATATTGCTAAGAATGACATTCACAATTCTCATGAAGAACTTGTGGAGGAAAATTGCAACACCAACAGCTTGGTTAACAACCAACAACTCAGAGGAAGAAGAACTCAGAGGAATGTCAATTTGAGGACTGTTTCTGAAGACTCCAAATCCAGTAGAATCAAAGATCACAATGACCCTAAAAACCCTGACTACATACAAACTCAAGGAAGTCTTGAAGAAGTTTCATTTAGAGGAAGAAGCAGAATCAAGAAAAAAAGGAAAAGTAGCAGACAGAAGTCCATATCCAGATCTAAAAGAAGTGGAAAGGGACATAGACACAGTGCTCCACCCCCATCTATTCCATGATCAGTGCAATCTTTTGGAATATTAGGGGTATAAGGGCTCAGAAATCCTACCTCAGACTCAAAAACCTTGTCAAAATTAATAATGTGACTTTTGTTGCTATATATGAGCCATTTATCAATATGAACAAGATTGAAGGTTACAAAAGATACCTGGGATTCCAACATTGTATGACTAACTCCAATGGTCAAATATGGTGTTTCTGGAAGGGCTTTGAACACACCATATATTGTCAACACTGATCAATAACTTACCTTGAATATGAAAAATACTACTAATGAGATTGGTTCCTTTGTGACGGTTGTTTATGCTAAGTGTACTCCAGTGGAAAGAGAAGACCTTTGGGAAAGTATTGGCAACATTCACAATTAGATTAAGGGTCCTTGGTGTATGGGAGGGGATTTTAATGTTATCATGGATCTTGATGAGAAGCTAGGTGGATTGTCACATAGAATGTCAAAAAGCATGGACTTTATCAATTGTATGGAGGCCCGTGGGCTAAGTGATATTGGCTTCATAGGTCCTAAATACACTTGGTGTAACTATTGGAGGCCAAGCAGGAGAATATGGATAAGGTTAGATAGAATTCTTATCAATGATGATTGGGCTCAGAAGTTCCAAAGCAATTTTGTTAAGCATCTATCCAGGTCCGGGTCTGATCATAGACCACTTCTTCTTAAATGTCAAAATCTGGACCAGAACCACATCAAATACTTCAAATTTATTAACTTCTGGGTAAGTCAACCAGACTTTTTGAAGATCACTCAATTATCTTGGGATGAAGAAGTGAGGGGCAATGCTATGTGGAGAGTACAAACAAAAATGAAAAGGCTTAGCAAGGTCCTAAGTAGATGGTCCAAACAGCAAATAGGTGATATCCAAGAATAGATACAGGAATGGGAAGCTAAAATTGAAATCTTAGAGGAATTGGACATTATGAACAACACTGAGCATGGAAGAGAGGACTTGACAAGGGACATGCAGAATATACCAGATGGCTCAATATGCAGGATTCTATAATGAAACAAAAAACAAAGCTACAATGGTTCAAAGATGGTGACAAAAACACTAAGTATTTTCATAGTGTTTTGAGAAGCAGAAGAAGGAGACTTCACATACAAAGGATCAGAAGCCATAAAGGTAGATGGGTGCAAGGAGATGATAAGGTGGCAATAGCTGCTGTCAAGTATTACAGGAAACACTTCAACTTAAAGATCACTGAAGGAAACAACAGTATCCTCGACTGTATTCCTCAAATCATTACTACTCATGACAATACTATGTTGACCAAGGTGCCTGATGAAGAAGAAATCAAACAATCAGTATTCAGTATGAGCAAGGATAGCTCCCCAGGACCTGATGGATACAATGGCATGCTCTTTCAAACCTGCTGGCATATTATAAAGAATGATATTACTGAATTTGTTAAGGAATTCTTCTCTGGTAAATCTTTAACTAAATTCTACACTCATACTTGCCTCGCTTTAATTCCCAAAGTAGATTCTCCCACTAGCTTTGCTGATCTAAGACCAATTAGCCTAAGTAATTTTACTAACAAGATCATTTCTAAAATTTTGGCTAATAGATTTAATCCACTTCTGAATGGTTTAATCTCGGAAAATCAGAGTGGTTTTATTTCTGGAAGATCTATCACTGATAATGTAATGCTCACTCACGAAATAGTTCATGGAATATCTAAGATTAACAATGGAGGAAATGTTGTTCTTAAACTTAATATGGCCAAAGCTTATGATAGAGTATCATGGGCTTTCCTTAAGAAGGTGTTATGTAGGTTTGGCTTTCATAATGATTCGTGTGAATTGATATGGAAAAGTATTTCTAATGTGTGGTATTCTATAATTGTGAATGGCACAAGACATGGTTTCTTTTGTTCCTCACATGGTCTTAAGCAAGGTGATCCCATATTCCCTTCCCTGTTCATCATTACTGCTGAGTTAATATCTAGATCCCTGAATAATTTGCTTCAGAACAATGATTTTACTCCTTTAACAATGCATAAAAATGGACCTCAGATTACTCATTTGGCTTATGCTGATGATATTGTGATTTTTAGTAGTGGAAATACTAAGTCCATAAAATTGATTATGAAACAAATTAGGAACTATGAATGTGTCTCTGGGTAGCAAGTTAACATGGATAAGATTTTCTTCCTCACTGATCCCAAAACTTGTGCATATAGAATAAACAGAATTAGAGCTAAAACTGGTTTCCTAGATAAAAGTCTTCCTTTTAACTACCTTGGCTGTCCTATTTACATTGGTAGGAAAAAAATCTCTTATTTTGATAGCATGAGTGCCAAGATTATTAAAAGGTTAAATGCGTGGCAAGGTAATATGCTTTCTTGTGGTGGTAGATAAGTTTTGATTAAATCTGTTATCAATTCCCTTCCTATCTATATTTTATCTGCCATTAATCCTCCCAAAGGAACTCTGAAGCTTATTCAAAATCATATAGTCAATTTCTTCTGGGGTGCTTGCAATTGTAAAAATAAATATCATTGGACTTCTTGGGATAAGCTTTGCTATCCAAAAAATGAAGCTGGCATTGGTATCAGGGGATTGAACGATATCTCTAATACTCTTACCATGAAAAGATGGTGGCATTTTAGAGTAAGTGATTCCATGTAGGCTGACTTCCTCAAGGCAAAATACTGTTCTAGAGTCCATCATGTTGGTAAGAAATGGTGCAGTGGCAACTCTCAAGTATGGAAGTATCTGCTCTGGGCCAGAGATAAGTGTGAGAAACAAATTTCTTGGAAGATTAATGATGGAAATGTAGCTTCTGGTGGGACAATTGGACTGAATTCGGTTCTCTGGCGCATATTTTCTCAAGCTACATGAACACTACCAATGCAAAAAAGAAGGTAAAAGATTTCACAACATCTAATAGGTGGGATGCACAGAAACTGTACAATACTCTCCCTAGCCAAATTGCCTTACACATCATGTCAATAGAGTTGGGCCAGGATAACACAAATGATTATGCTAATGCTACTGAGGATGGTCACTTTACAAATGCTTCTGCTTGGAATATGATCAGGGGGCATAGAGCAATCAATGGCACAATCAACAAGATATGGCACAAATCCATTCCTTTCAAACAATCATTCATGTACTGGAGAATCTTCTTTGGTAGAATCCCTATTAGAAATTACATTACAAGGTTGAACTCTCAAGACACAGAAATGTGTAGATGTTGTCCAACTCCTGCTAGGGAAACCTTGCAACATGTCTTTGTAGAGGGTAGAGCAGCCGAGTATGCTTGGAAAGCTATGGGTAATCCTTTGGGAATCACTTATCAACATTTGCCAATCAGAACTCTTCTTAATAAATGGTGGAGCGTAAAAGCTAGAAACAGTGTTCACAAACTAATATTGCAAGCTCTTCCTGTCATTATATGTTGGGAAATTTGGAAATCTTGGGCGACATGCAGGTATGGGGACAACAATAGTTTCTACTTGTATAAAATGGTTACGCAATGTGTTTGGAATATGAAAGCAGTTCTTATGGATGCTTATCCTAAGATTGACACCAACGAATTATGGAGCAATCTTTGTATATTGGTGGAAACACTCAAACATGCTGTTGTATGTACTCCTGTTCAATGGATCAAACCAGCTCTTGGTTGGATCAAAATTAATACTGATGGTAGTTTTATTAGGACTAGCAGGAAAGCTGGAATTGGAGGAATTGTTAAAGATAGCAGGGGTGACTTCATCTTTGCATTTTCGATCCCAATCGAACCCAATAGCAGCTCACAAGCTGAAGCAACAGCAGTGAGATTTGGGGTAGAATGGTGCGTACAACAGGGCTATTCTAGTATTCGTGTGGAGACTGATTCTCTTAATGTCTCTAACATCCTCACCAAGCAAGACACCATAAATTTGAAGCTGCAACACATTATCAATGGTACCAAAGCAATGCTTGGAAGCACTGTACATTGTATCTCTCACTACCTTAGAGAAGCAAACCAAGTTGCGGATCTGTTGGAAAAATTATCTTCTACAAGTGGAAACAGGACCTTATATCACTCTCAAGACAGGCTTCCTAGAGAGGCAAAGGGGCTGATTCAACTTGACAAATGGCAGTTTCCTTCCTTTAGGAGGAGATATGAAAAATGTAATTTTTTTGTTACTTAGCTACATTACTAATCTGAGGGAAAGGTCTTTTTGCATGGGCTACGCCTTTCCTGTTTGTTGGGCTATTTTTGTAGACTCGAGGTAAGGTTCCATGTCCCCCTCTTGTCATTGTTAAATTAATATACATGGTAGGGGTCCAAGCCTAACCCCCCACACCCCAGGCTCACAACTGAAGGTGATGGCTTAATAAAAAAAATAATTATACGCGTTACTATTATGGTCATGTGGTACCTTGTATGGTAGTAATCCATAAGTATCGGGTATTAACGCTCTGCCCGAATTTTATCCTAACATGCCAAATTTGGACGAAAATTCATTTTCTTCGAATTGCTTCCCCTTTCACCTTCACGAATTTACTCACCACTTGTTTGAAATAGCATAATCCTTATAATCTCCAAATAATCTTTTTCTTGGATTGATGTCAATTATCTTACGACAAATTCAATGTACAATACTATAGGGTGCAACATCGTCATAACTTATTACAGCGAAGCGTAACATCACCGTAATGTAATACTGCAGGGTGCAACATTGTCGTAACTTAATACTGCGAAGCATAACATTATCGTAATTTTACGGGGTGTAACATCATTCCCCTCCTTTGGAACATTCGTCCTCGAATATTGACTGATGCTCTTATCATTTTCATAACTTATAGCTCTTGGGAATACCTTAATACTCCCCTTGCTACTTAAGCAGTTGCTCTGTGAATAAATAAAAAGTCTAGGGTATTTCTCCCTTTAGTCTTTTTCCTCATATCATGACTTGTGGTCGAAATCATTTTAATCTCGCAACTGCTCCTACCTCCTGTCATGCAGCCTGTAAGACCCTGACTTTGTAAGTGCGCTTATGCGATTCATCTTTCTTTTTTCCTTTTGGCTTTTAGTTAATCTCTAGGCCTTATTTTGTAAACATATAAAAGTCTTAATAGGATGCCTCTCTGGGCATCTATAGGTATACTGAAGTTTTCTACTCGATACTTTGTAGAATTTACGAACATAGCCATATCTTATTTCGTAGATTTGGTTATCCATTCGTATGACTTTACTGCATTTACATGGGTTATACCATAATTTTTTTACTTCAATTTATTGTTACTGAGTTATGCTTACCAAGGTCCCAGTTACTTTTGTTGCCTATTCTTTAGGTATAAATCTCAGTCCTTTAATGCTCCTTCATTGCCGTTCGTCTTAAGAATCATGGCCTAATCTCATGTCATACTTTATAACTTGTATCTGTCAATTGTTGATTCACCTCAATGTTGATCTACAATCCTCCACTTGAAGACTTGAAACTTCTTACGTAATACATTGCCGCTAGGGCTTATGTTGCATTGAGGTTTGAAGTGTTTTCCATAATCATATTTCATAGTGTCTCAATGTGATTCACCTCGTGTTGTCAGTGAAATATTTTCTCCTTATCCTCTTCAAATCATTATTCAAACGAAGGCCCAATGTCATCCTTTATCCGTCACCATTACACCCTCATTTTATTACCAGGTAGCATTTCATTCTTTCTAGATGCTATTAATCTTAGACTCCTTTGAGTTCATTTAGGCTATACTGAACTTATATCTCTCTTATTTTCATAGACTTAATCCCGAGGACTTATCCATTCTCGTCATCTTTTCACTTGCTTTTCCTTACCCTTACTCATGTTTTCTTAAAACTTTGTCGTTTTACCATATTTTAGCTTGCGACCTATACATAGCCATTTATGTTACTCGCAACTTTCTTTCAACTTGCTTGCACCATAGATTTCCTTATGTTATTCTGGAATGTCAAGTGAGACATCACATCGTCTCCAACTCTTCTCTCTCTCTTAACTAGATCTCTCAGTACTTAGAAACCATAGGCTAGAAGACATGCCGCTGACGATGCCGTTATCATTCCCAGTTATTGGATCCCCGTGCTTATAGCCTTCTATCCAAAATGGACTATTCATAACTTTCTGTATTTGAGTATCTCGTACGTTGTTCACCTTTACCTTACTTACTCGTATCTTCTATCTTTTTTAGGTATGATTCACACCACAACTTGAAGCTCTTGTTATAGTACTACAATCTAGTGGGAGCTTCATATTGACTTCTTATTACTGGCTTTAACATAGAGCCGTTATAGACTATGGTTGTTGTACTATCTCTCTCGTACCTCTAATTTTAAGGGAGATCCTACAATGATCTCGATCATGATGTTTCCAATTGTCCGGGTCCAATAATCAGACTCCTGATTACTTAGTTGATGTCACTCTTTAATCTCCTCTTCTCTCTGATTAATCTTTATGTAGGCTTAAGCCAGCTTCCGGTCTGTGGTTCATGGTATTAGTTATCCTGTTTAGCTTTTCATGGACGCTGAGGAATATGCATGATACAATCCTTTAATAATTTAATCCTTTGTTGATGACCTGGGATCAATTCTTTCTTTTATCGTATACCAGAATTTTCTACGACTGTATATGCTGCATGTATAAAACTCTGAACCCTTAAGTGCATTCTTAACGTAACCAACTCTGGATCATTGATCGAATAATTTATTTCGTTCCGTCTTAGCTTTCTTTCAAAGTAAGATATTACTTTTCCTGTTCTTTTTGGCCCCCATTTTTTGTCCATACTTAGCTTATCTTAGTGCTCACACGTGCCAGAGTTTTCGTGCAAGTCATATGATCTCGAGTATTACTTTAAATTTTACTTCTCGTTCATTAGTCACGGTAGGTTCCACTTTCCTTTGGAGTGCTTATAATGTTGTGTGTGAGATCTTGTTATATGACCATTTCCTCTTTAGGTCGTTGTGCTTAAGTTGAAACATTATTCCTTATTTTCTCAGCTAGTCTTTCGTTGTAGTACTTAGGGAGAACCCTTGACCCTCGTAAAGCTGTGAGCCTATTATGGACCTTTTGACGTCCTTCCTTGCGTATAATTATCCATAGTTGCTTACGTCGTGCCCTTGTGCTTATATGGTTGCTTCTGAACTGACATTTTGATTGCCTTCCCAGTGGCACTTTCTTTTATCCCCATAACACTTCATACGGTACCTTTAACTACCCTGACTCCTATTTGAATATATCTTAAGTATTATAGTGATATTACTGATTTCTCTATGTTGGGCTTTACTACATTTATCTTGCATGATCTGTTGATTTGTCTGTAACTTCTTGTCTAATCATGACTAGGCTCTTCCTGAATCAACTACTAATTACTCGTCGGCCCATTCTCATATCCATATTCTGCGTAATCTTTCTTATGTTATTTCCTTGTCTTAACTTACCTTACGTAGTGGCTCCTTATCTATCAATAACATCCCGTGCAGGAACCCTTACTTCCCTTTTTTTTGGCGTTATGCTTACATAATATTCTGGAATCATAGCATATCTGTAACATTTGGACAAGTGCAATCTCATCCCTTTCTTATTTTGTTTATCACATTCTTCCTTTATCATTCTATATTCCCCCCTTTAGGGGAGTACTAAGACTTGAAGCTATGAAGACCTGGCTATAAATGTTTTTGTCTTTATCTTTGGCGTCCTTTCACATTATCAATGACCCTTACTCGCCTTGCAGTAATCCTTCTCTACCAAGGATAACAAAATCCCTCGCTCACGATGGTGAAACTTAGGGTAACTGGAATATACAGTCTCTTAAGCTTAACTTTGCTCACATTGTTTGCTTTAGGGGAGCGGTTCACTGAATGACCATTCTCTAAATTCATCATGGACCTTCTTCTGTTGTCCATTATATTATTGCCGAAATGCAATGTGAAATTCTCATGATGCTGACTCTTATCAAATTACTCAGTTCCTTATTCATGTTTAGTTTATCCTATTCACCAGTCCATAATGATTTCTATTACTCTGGGGTCTAACTTTTCCTTCTGTTAATCACGTTAGAGTCGTGAACTTATTTACTGAAATGAGGATGTGACTGTATGTCCTATACTCTTCTGTTTTCTTAAGGCCCAACACCTTTAGTCTCTTTTTTCATTTGACTATAGGTTCTGTAACACTCTACCGTTGTTATCCATGTATCACACCCTATTCATAATGCTTCCTTATCTCTTTTCTCATTATTCTGCTAATATTTCTGCATATCCCCTTTCTTGTGAAAACTTCAACACAACATTCTTTTACTTTTAGCTCTCTTTGCTTCATTCATCATCTCCCCGGGTTGCTCAACGTCTTCGCTATACTAGGGACGAGAGTCATACTAAGGTAATATTCATCCTTTCCAGGCTTTCAATGCCTATCATCTGAATTTTTTTTGGTCATGCTAGTATTCACATCTAATTGTGATATTCTAGAGTGCACCCTCTGCGTGTCTCACAAAGAGGTCTATTATCCCATTTGCAATATCCTTCGGAAATGTAAACTAACGTAAGCAATCCATTTACCAATTTGGGTTTCCCTAATCCCAGTTGGATCTTGATATCTCGTCCTTCTCTTAACTATACCTGTTAGCCCCCACAGGGCATAGCTGAAATGGGCGTAACTAATTGTACATACCTCTGTTACTGGTGAATATAACTCAGAAAGCTTATGTTACTCTGCCTGAAGTATAAACACTGTTAACCTTCATTAACTGGGCACCTCGTACCCTTCTTCATCTTGCTTCTTTTGCTTGTTGAAACTTGTATTTATCTTATTAATCTCTCATTGTCTTTCACCATAAAGGTGGATAGGCATTCTTGCCTTAAGGCTTTTTATCAAGAAGCTTACACCTTTTAGTACACCCATGATCTGCTAAAGACCTCACATTTACTTATCGTAGGCAAATTACAAAAATCCAATTCCTCTAACTCAGTTTTTCCACAACTCTCTCTTACCAACCTTCTTTCCGAATGCAGGTATCGTCTTATTACGAATAAAATAAAATTTTGGAATTTGAATTCTTATAAGTGAGCTCTACCACACGATCTAGAGTAAAAATAAAGAGTGACAATCCTAAATACCCTGTAGCCTCCTGCTTATAAGTGTGGTGCACGACACACCCATAAACAAGACTCTACTAGACATGGCTTGTAGACTCTCTAGGACAGAACTGCTCAGATATCACTTTTGTCACGACCCAGACCGATGGGCCGCGACGGGAACCTGGTACCTTACTCAACCGAGTACCAATATAACGTATCTTTTTATGTCATACTATCTTAAATAACTAAGCCGAAGAGGCTGCCGTAAAATAGGTAGAATACAACAGGTAATGCCAACTTATACATAAGACATATGAGCCTCTAAGACCAAAAAAATCACTTGAACATTGAATATAGGCCGACAAGGCCATACAATCTTTTACGTACATGACATCTGTCTACAAGCCTCTAAGAATATATAATTTTCATAAAAGTCGGGATAGATTCCCGCCATAACAAACAATACGCATCTAACTCATACTAACCAAACAAGTAACTCCGAAGCAAATGGAGCGCACCAACATCTTTCGCCAAGCTGATAGCCTACTTGGAGGGCTCTCGACCTGTCTATCTGGACCTGCGGGCATAAAACGCAGCGTCCCCAGGCAAAAAGAGACATCCGT
This sequence comes from Nicotiana glauca, assembly GCA_026770625.1. Lineage (NCBI taxonomy): Eukaryota > Viridiplantae > Streptophyta > Magnoliopsida > Solanales > Solanaceae > Nicotiana > Nicotiana glauca. The sequence continues at coordinate 155,779 of MU670922.1, read as the reverse complement.
ACGAATAATGTACTTAGTATGTAAGGTACATAAGTAAGCACATAACAGACGTGGGAGAAATATAGAGTAAATGACTCCACCTGTAAGTTTGAAAACTTTGTAAATCATGAAATAATTATAGTATCATGCATATGCGTATGAATGTCATGTCATGCATAGGCACATGTTTCATAACATCATCAGCCTCTGAGGGCATCCCATCATATCATTTTGGCCACTGTGGGCAAAATCATCAACGTATACCAGTTGATCAGGTGGTGGTGCGTATATAACGCCATAACCTTTTCCATATCCCATATACATATATATATACATAGATGTATACGCGTATATAATGCCATCTAATCATGGGTCAACGTACATGAATGCAATGCATAAAAGTACGTTAATAAAATTTTTCGGAATGTCGTAAGACCATTTTGCCTTTGAGTAATATCATAAAGTAAACTCTTTTCAACTTTCGTATTTTTCCGAGACCCATGAACAGATGATAAAATATTATGACACATAGAAATTCAAGAACATAGATATCTCTAATACTTCTATGAATAAAGTCATTTATGGAATTTGTGCATTTGCACGTTTCGTTTGTGTCGTATAGATCATGCCAAAAGAAAGAAGGGATAGCCTTAATATACCTGAGCCGATTCTCTTGACAATCCCTCTAATATACGTTAATTGCAACAAATCACGTAACGGAGAGATCGGAGTACGAAAAAATTCGTATGATATTCTTGCGAAAGATTGCACCATACTCCTTTAGAGTCGCAAAATCCCGTTGCCATAATATTACGTAGTCTCGTATGAATTTTATGGCTTTCATTCGATAGCTTAGCAAGCATAAGCACCTCGCTTTTATCCAATTTTCACAACTCCTTTTAATTCCAATTTCTTGCAGCGACCTAAACTATAATCTGGCAGCTTGAATTTATCGTGAACGTCGTTAGGACTAAAACTAATGAATTTGATATTAGTTTCTTTGAGAAACTAAAGAAGAGAATCAACGTTAGGACTAATGAATGTGATATTAGTTTCTTTGAGAAACTAAAGAAGAGAATCTGGGACTTGAACTTGTTTATCCAAGGACAAACTTTTGAACTTTTGATATCTTACAGATGTGTCATGTGTATGAAACTTAATTTGACACCTTTCCTTCCAAATTTTGAGTCAGTTCATATATTTCCAAGGGCTGCCACGTTTTTATGCAATAGTCTTTATCCAAAGACTTTAATTAATCCATCACTAATTATTAATTACCTAGGCAATGTTCCATTACCAATAATTAACCAATTACCCACATAATTAAGAATTATTTTCACTTACTTGAAATACTATTCACTTTTCACATACCTTACAGACGTTACTATTATGGTCATGTGGTATCTTGTATGGTACTAGTCCATAAGTATCGGGTATCAACGCTCTGCCCGAATTTTATCCTAACATGCCAAATTTGGACGAAAAGTCATTTTCTTTGACTTGCTTCCCCTTTCACCTTCACGAATTTACTCACCACTTGTTTGAAATAGCATAATCCTTATAATATCCAAATAATCTTTTCCTTGGACTAATGTCAATTATCTTATGGCAAATTCAACGTATAATACTATAGGGTGCAACATCATCGTAACTTATTACTGCGAAGCGTAACATCACCGTAATGTAATACTGCAAGGTGCAACATTGTCGTAACTTAATGCTGCGAAGCGTAACATCATCGTAATGTTGCGGGGTGTAATAGTTTACTCAAAAGTCAAACCTTGGTCAACTCTTGAGAATTTTCCTTCCGAATCAACTCCGGACTTCCCAAAATCCAATTCTGATCACACGTTCAAGTCATAATACATAAAGTGAAGCTGCTCAAGGCCTCAAACTGCCGAACGACGTTCTAGGGCTTAAAACGACCGGTCGAATCATTATATTCTCCCCCACTTAAACATGCGTTGGTCCTCGAACGTGTCAAGGACTGCTCCGCAGTTGCCTCCAAAATCATTGCTCAACACCTTGTGCATCTATCCGTACCACCACAACCCAGGTGAATACATTAACTCGAGCCAGACTAAAGATCCCCACTTTTATTTAGCCAACAAACCTTAGGACCAAATTCCAACCTCCAAATTTCTCGAGAAGAGATGATTCTAACATACGAACACTGTATCAATCTCCTTAAGCTGAACACATACATGATCATGCATCCATGCTGACATCAAACAATGCACCGCATAAATCATTTTCCCATGGTAGCCTCCTCCAAGCACAACAACTGCAGATTCACTAACCCAACGCCCTTAGTATACCTTATAACACATATAAGCTCGGCCTCAACCCTAATAATACTGCAATGATGAAAGAGATTCGCAGGAACTCATAACCACCTGTTAAATCATAACTCACGGAGTTCCTCCGCTCGACAAAAACCATTACCTTATTTGGAACTGAATAGTGACATTTTCCCTTTAATATACCTTACATAAATCCGGTCGTACCGATTTCAGGTCCAATAACCTCATCTCACCCATTACAAGATGCTCAGGCAATAATCTACCTCAAACACTGACCAAGATCTCATATGATGCAATCAATGCACCAACAAGCTACAACTTGAATATGGCACATAAGGAAGAACAAACTATGGAAAAGAACTATCCAGCCCGTGTAACTAATAAAACAACCGAAAAGATGATATGAGCCTTTCTCAAAGAATGAGAAACAAAATACACATAAATAAGTATAGGGAGCTATACTCAACATTTCACCACCCGATCCACACATGATACCATTGCTGCGTGCAACCTGATCCAAATAACATACCTGTGGCGGCGGCGCCACCCGATCCATACATTATAATAAATAAGGAAATACCCATCAAGTCATAATACTTATATCTACGAAATACCCGAATATCGGCCACAAGCACGTCAAGTTCATAAATACGACTCTGGGGAGAAAGATAGTGCCATGCACCACAAAACTCGAGCTCGACTAAGGTGCAATAACGACAAGATACACAGGACCACAACACCCTTGCGAATAGTCAAGCTGTCTCACAACCCACATTGCATAATATAGTATTACATAGGATAGCTGATAACATGAATAACATCCAATACTCGAAGACGACTCCATAAATAGTGCTATGCTGAATGAACACATCAAACCTGACATAAAGCATACATTCACATTAGATGTACTAGTGGACCTCAAACCGATTCCGATCATCCCATACTGAGCCAATAACCTTCCAAGAATACACAGTGACCCTACTCATGACACATAAGAGTAACCGTCAAATCCGAAAGAAACCCCCACAATTTGCAACCCAAGAAATAGAGCGCCTCTTAATCATAATCTCTCCCACTGTATCAAAATCTTTAGACCCGATTTAAGTTTCCAACAATCGAATGACTAACACGTCCCGCTTACACGATCTTCCCGTGTGATATACTCCCATAACCTTCCACACTAGGTAGTAAAATCTTAACCTTAATGGCCATCGACCATGCTATTTCTATAATACTGGCCAAGCATTCACATTTCAACACCTAACACTCCTACCACAAAATAGACCATCCTCAGGTTGCCCGAAAATAGTGCCAGCATACTCTGAACATCTGAAATCCTCCCCCGCTCCTCCGAGCTCGTGACATTCTTATCAACAACGAACTGCAATCTTGATCCTCAACTTCCAATTTCCATACTGCTCACTGCACTTATCATGATGCTACACGAGATATAAGAATTTCATCATAACTCCTGAACCACCAATAGAATCAACACTTCATCATCTAGAACCCCTTTTGCTCAATATATTTCAGAGGAACAATTGCAACAGCAACCGAATTCCCATAACCGTAGAAAACACAAACCTCAAGTTGTGGTCTAAACCACCATGACTCTTCCGGGATCCATCTACACATAACAAACCCTCATAATCAAATACCTCAAATCAATCAAATTACGGTGGCTGTCAAGCTCGCACATACTGCCATGAAACACCTGTATAGCTTAACATACCGAAGGAACTGATCATTTCCACAACCATGCTGATTCAACCCATCACTAACTGTCCCAACTTCTTCCAATTTACTTTTGACTTGCCTTTGAAATAATAATAACTCCCTCCAAATATATAACAGACCTCAAACAACACTCATCCTGAGTAACCCCAAATTACGAGACCGCATCGTCTCAACATCCATAAGCTATTTTATACTCTCTTCATGCACTCAATAGTATCTCCCACTGATACACCATGCTGATTAGATCTTCTACGAATCTAAAGTTGTTTCTCCTACTTCTCTAACACCACACTGCAGACACGATGATAACATAGAATAATCCAAGTACCCTTCACACTCTGCTACAAAAACCAGTCTTCAGCCACATAATGAATCCAAAAAATCCTTAAGCACTACACCTCAAATCTTGAACCCACTAAGACAATTACTGAGAGTCGCCCACTCTAATCCAGTCTCAATTATTTAACCAAATAACTAGTGCCCCGTTAGAGCATGTGCAATCCCATGAAGCAACCAGATGAATCTTTTTCCTTGCCCATCACATCCACAGAAGCATAACTTCTGAGCCATCCTCAGCACCTGCACACAAATCAATAAGGCAAAATTTAACATATATATGTCAAACTTTGATATCCAAATTTTCTCATCTTCTTGGTCATAACTAATCCACGAATGCACCGATAACCCGAAACCATACAGACACACAACCACGTGACTCACTTATAGACAGTGGGCTCTCCCACTTAGCTTTACGCTACAATCACATATATCCAAACCCCACGACGACCACGTCTTCCCAGTTACCATGATCCCACATTGTTGCTCAGCCAAATTTCTCATAAGTTCTTGTTGGGCTAACCATAACACATCCCGAATTATTTGCCACAATCGTACACCTGACCTCCTAGCCATCGTACAATCTTCTTTAAGCGATACAAGATCACCTCGCAGTACCTTCATCTAAGTTGGGCAGAAAGTAGAACTCTTCATAAGGACCTAATCAAAATCACGCAAGCGCTAACCTGCTCACAAGAGAAAGCCTATCTATGCACCCTTATCTCGATCTCCTCTAACTAACCTCCTTGGGTTTGCATAGGCCTGCCGTCCATAAGAATCCCTTCATTCATTAACATCACCCGAAGGTCTACAATATGTTATCAAAACCATCTCGCCACATTCAAAATTTCCTAGGAATAGAAACCACCTCAGAGATCATCCCCTTCGATCCATCAACACTAGAAACGCCGATTCGATCCTGAAGTCGCAGCACACAACCATATCTGATAACTTCTTCTTAGGTTCCATCTCACGATACCGTGACTAGAGGCATACAAATAAGATCAACATGCCGATGAGCCTCAACGTATCTAATCAAGGATGGTGACACCATAATATTAACAAGAGTTCCCTCCAAACTCGAAAGTATCAATTCTCGACTGTAGGTAATACATATACTGGGCTAAAATGATAGAACAACGCTCCATACGACGAAGAGAATAGCCCACTCGAATACGTAGGAAAAAATATTCTGCACCACATCTATGGTACCATTACAACTCCTCAATGCTCAATTGATAACCAACACTCCATATCGTATAAGAACGAATAAAAAGGAAACAAAGGCATAAGCCTAAATTGAATCAAATTGCACGATGAGGAATCAACAAGGGAAGTGCTCCTAACAGTCTTGTAGCCTCTCGAAGATAAGTACAGACGTTTCCATACCGATCCGCAAGACTCTACTAGACTTGCTCATGATTCGTGAGATCTAAGTGAACCTAACGCTTTGATACCAAGCTATCACGATCCAAAATGCACTATAGGCAGTGATGGTGCCTAACGCCACCGTCAGGAAAGCCAACGGTGATAAATCAACTTAGTTACTCATTTTATTATTTTTAAAACCATAAATCTCATTAAATAAATAGAGTGAAATCTAGTACTCGCAGGCACCTGTGATTTTATTTTCTAATTTTCGTATAAAATATAAATTACAAGGTGAAATGATAATGATTACGTGAACTACAATCATGAATATCCAGTAGGAACTCCAAAAATCTGGTGTCACAAGTGCATTAACATATACTAAGAAATATAATAATATACAACACCTGTCTGGAATACAAGTTATATAGGAGAATGTAAATTACTCTGATGGAGACTCTGTAATCTGGGGATCGTGACATGGAATGAAGCTCACCGTAAAGTTCCCGCAATAACTGTGCCTTTGCGCCCCAAAGACTACCAGACATATATATATACCTGCACAATAAGTGCTCAAGTGTAGCATGAGTACATAAATCAACGAGTACCAGTAAGTATCTAGCCTAACCCCGAAGAAGTAATAATGAGGGGTCGACATCGACACCTACTAGTTGTCCAATAAATCAAATACTGTAAGAAGTAAGCAAATATGAGGCATGTTAAATAAACGATATAAACAAATATAGGTACGTGCCTCCTCTAAATAGTAAACTCAAGCTCTCAATTATCAGTTACCTCCTCAGCCAGAGTATATAACTAAAATGGTCCCCACAAGATAAGTCGTTAAAACTCAAATCAGGAAAACTCACAGATGCGATGGCTTCTTGTGAAATATTATGCACGGCGCTGCCGAGGCGAACAACCCAATTCATAAGAGTATTTATAGAAATGCCAAGGCGAACTACACGATCCTATAATACTATAATACTACTGAGGCAAACGACCCGATCCCATAATAATGTGTACACCGCCGAGGATCGAATGACGCGAACCATAGATGCATCAATTATACTGCCAAGGCGAATGACCCGCTCCCATAAGAATGTGGTACATAATCCCTACGAGGCGAATAGCCGGATCCCATTAGAGTAAGAAAATTTAATGGGTCCTTGACACCATTCACGAATATACATGTGAATTATCAAATTTAAGGAAACTTTACAATGAATACGTACAACGTGGAGAAATTCGTAAGGAATGCATAAATTTCTACAACTAATCAAGTAGCTCGTCCAATTTCTAAAATAGTGAGTTCATTACTCTACACATGTCTATTCTTAGGTCGTAATGCGAAATAAAGTAATTAAACAGGAAAGGATATCTCAAATAGCACATTTGAAACATGGCATGAATCTTAGTCTACTCGGACGTAATAAGGAATTATAGCATACGCACGGACACTCGTTATCTCGTATGTGCGTAACTCCCACAACATGTAGTATGTTATAACACCTACGGGGTAATTTTCCTCTTACAAGGTTAGACAGGAGACTTATATTGCTCCGAAGTTCTATAACCGGCTCCAATGCCTCTCTAACTTCTCGACACAAAGCCAAACAATCTGAAACTAGTCAAACTATGTGCAAATCAATCAAAATATACTCCAATGCTTATAATTAATCAATTTATAACTATTCCCAACTCTATCTGAAAAGTCAATAAAATCAACCCTCGGGCCCACGTGCCCGAATTTCGAAAATTTATGAAGATAAACTTTACCCATAACATTACGAACCCTAATATATGATTTATTCCTAATTTTATTTCCAAAATTGTGGTCAAAATCCAAAATTATCAATTCTAGATTTTTCTCTTAAAATCTCATATTTTTTCACAAATTATCATGTTTAAATCCATATATAATCCATATATTTCACTAACATTATGTTGAAATTACTTACCTTGCTGTAGATGACAAAAATCTCCCCTTGAAGCTCTCCAAAACTCACCCCAACCAAGTAAAAATTAAAGAAAATGGGCTAAATCCCGCATAAAACCAAGTCTTCTCAGGCCCATTCTTCTTCGTGATCGCTGGAGCATCTTCGCTATAGCGAAGGTTTAAAATCACTGCCTCCAAAATTCCTCTACGCGTTCGTGACCAATGGGCCGTGTTCGTGATGCCTTCAGATCCCACCGCTTCGCGTTTGCGTTGTAAGCATCGCTTTCGCGAAGGCTTAACTGCTCTAGGCCCACTCCCCTTCCTTCTACGTGTTCGTGACATTCATGTCGCGTTCACGTACGTTGTCTCAGCTCCTTCTCCGCGTTAGTGACCCCTGTGTCGCGTTTGCAATGAGCAAATCTAGCAGCCCCAAAAATCCTTATTCACGAACGCGTGAATCCTTTCGCGTAACAAAACCAGACACCAGCAACCAGCAACATCAATTTATCAAAATTTGGTCCGAAACCATCCCGAAGCACACCCGAGGCCTCCGGAACCCCATCCAATCACACCAACCAGTTCCATAACATAGCACGGACCTGCTCGAGGCCTTAAATAACATCAAACATCATCAATATTATGAATTGATGATCGCAACCTTTCTTTAAACTTTCAAACTCTTAAACTTTGCCGAATGCGTTCAAACTATACCTTAACATCCCAGAATGACGCCAAATTCTGCGTGCAAGTCACAAATCACGATATGAACCTATTCCAAAGCTCGAAGCTCCAAACGGACATCGATACCATAAAAGTTCACTTCAAATCAAACTTAAGATATTCTTAAATATTCGAAATGCCAACTTTCCAGAATAAGTGCGAAAATGCTCCCGGACCACCCGATACTCAACCCGAACATACGCCCAAGTCCGAAATTATCGTACGAGCCTATTGGAACCTTCAAATCCCGATTCCGAGATCGTTCACTCAAAAGTCAAACCTTGGTCAATTCTTCCAACTTAAAGCTTCCGAATTGACAATTTTCTTCCGAATCAACTCCGAACTTCCCAAAATCCAATTCCGACCACACGTACAAGTCGTAATACATGAAGTGAAGCTACTTAAGGTCTCAAACCGCCAAACGACGTGCTAAGACTCAGAACGACCGGTCAAGTCGTTACAAAGATATTTCACATTAATAAATATCTATAATTTCATAATATTTAATAAGCGTACTCGTGGGGCGGCCGAAGCGTAGGGCAATTTAAGCCACTGCTTTACCCCCCAAATTTTTCAAGTATATTACTATATATAACATATAATTTATGTAATTATTATTAATAAAAAAATTTAAATGATATATTTTGTCTTCCTCTTCAACTTTAATTTTTCCTTGTCTATGTACCGTTATTTCTTTTGCATTTTATTTTCTAATTTTGACTCGATTTCTTTGAATTAACTATTATTTTGTTTTGTCATTTTTGATTCATATACAGGAAAACAAGTTTTGTTTGTGTCTTATTTTTCTAACCGAGAAACTCGGGATGGCAAATGACGCAAGGTTTAACATTCGGAGGATAACAGGCTCGTCCCTATACTCTTTTCCACTTAAATATTATATTTTTAACGATGACAAAGTTTGAAACTCTGATGTGCAAAAATCTATATATCACGCATTGAGCTCTTACCACCAAATTAAAGTTTTGTGTTTTTTATCTCATAATTTTATGGTTTTTATAACACAAATGTAAAAATCTTTTAATATGTTTTGGCGACCGTAAGCTTCATTGACCGCCCCTCCGTACTCGTCTTCAATTATGTTTTTAAACTCTGTCTTTTGATCTTGATCGACAAGCCAGGTTTAGTTCTTAACCATAATTATTGGCAATTTCAATTTGATGATAGTCGCCCCTAATATTAAAAAGCATATTAATACACCTAAATCAATTAAAGTATTGTTTAAAGTTAACTCCAATTAAGGTCTAGTTAACATATGAGATTCTAATTTCTAAGTAAGGTTCAACTAATTCTAAATAAAGGATGTTAGGCATCTTTTAAAGTTCGTATAAAAATGGTTTATCTTTCCAACTTAAGTAAATAGTCTATGGCTAAATAGGAGAGTAAATTAATTAAATAGGCAGGCAGTTCGTTATTTAGAAAATCATTTACATTTTCAAACTTATTAAGGACAGTTGCAAGATAATTAGTGTGAAGACAAGTTGAGCAAACTCCAATGGGTGATAAGTGGATTATAGCCTACCCATTTATCTCTCATTTATCTATTTGTTGATCTTTATGCGCCCTCCGACATAGCAATATCTCAAGTTCTCAACAGGTAATAAATTGATAGGAAATATCCACATTAAAAATTATTTTCTAAATGACATTTATTTCTCCACATATTTATCTTAGAAAACCATCCAGACTCTAAACAAAATAACTGACATTGTAGGTACGCGAATAACGTGAAGAAAATACAACCCAACTATTACAATAAAAATTATATTTTAAAATAAATTTGATTTCTCTTCGCATATTTATCTTAGAAAACCATCTAGACTTCAAAAAAAAATAACTGATATTACAGGGGATTAAATACATGAATAACATGAAGAAAGTACAACACAACTACTACAATAAAAGCTAGTAGTATTTTCTAAAAGAAAATTAATTTCTCTTCACATATTTATCTTAGAAAACCATCTAGACTCTACACAAAATAACTGACGTTGCAGAGAGCTAAATATATATGTTTACTCTTAAAACGGATAACAACTAAATTTGTACACGATTTAATTTAACACATATAATTAAAGAACAGTAAATAATTAATTAAAATGAGAATAAGCGATCAAACCAATATGTTGAAGTAATTAAGCCTCGTGTTAGGTTTAACACTAACAAACCACAACTGAGCCCTAGAGATGGAGTTCGGATACGGCCAAGTCAATGAAAAACTGAAGCATACTCAAACAAATGATAAGAGCTAGAATAAACTTTTATTGTTTTGATATGCGTGCTACCAATGATCAAAACATAAAAAAGGTCATCTTCTTTATATAGTAAAGTAGTTTTAAACCCTAATACAAGTCTAAATAACATAAAAATCCTTATCTTCCTTTTTGCCCTAGAAAATATGATCCGCAGTTAATACCGGGCGTGATTCGTGACGCAATATCCGACTGATGGAAAATATTTTGGCTACTCGTTTTAGCTCTTCAATCATCTTTTCTTTACCCTCGATTCTTCGTTTCGCTCGAGCTTGATTCTTCACGTGTTCGGCCATGCTCGATTCGGCGGCATATCATTCATCTGCCCCGGTTCTGATCTGTGGGCACCTTCGGCCCCATTCGAGCTAGTAATGAATAACGTTATTCCTCACTTCTTAAACGAAAAATCGGGGCTAACTCTATCCCTGGTTTTATCCGTAAACAGATAGTTCTCTCACTTCTCGGAGAGTAAATTATAGGAGCAATGAGAAGGGACTAATTGACCCAGGTTCCTTCCCTCGCACACCATAGGCAAGTTGACAAACCGAATTGTCCCATCAGTCACGTCTCTGATTTTGGACACGCATCAACCACCAGTTGGTCATCCTCAACAGTTACTAAATGTGAAACATCATGCATTCATTATTTTTTTTGTTTTTTTTTGAGTTAAAGTTATATTCTATTGATACTCAAAATTATGTACATTTGAGTCCGAGGAGCACCTTTTATAGGCTGCTCCCAATATACATCATAATCTGCTACTAATAATTTTGTATCTATCTATCCTACACTATTTTCTCAATGCAGACACTTGTTTAAAACCAACAACAGCAAGGATTTCTACTTTTAATTCAATCTATGGAATCCAATCCAGCTGTTGCAATGCTTCTTTCCACTTGACTATGTTCTTCCCTCTAATATGTATGTGTAATTCAAGCATGCATTCATTATTCTCTCCCTATAAAAGCTCCGATTTCCTATTTTTACTTTTTTACTTTTTGATTTCGAATTTCTTCGAGTTACATTCAAGTTTTTTATACCCTCATCTGTTCACTAATCCTCCAATTCTTCATTACCTGTTCTTCATATCTTCATACCTTTATCGCTCATCTTCAAACCTTCAATTCTTCATACCAAATTTTTAAGCCTTTATATAAAACCTTCAAATCTTCATATTTCCAGACAAAGATGGCTAAGACTTCAAAATCGGTTCCCCAAAACACCGCTCCAACGACTTCTTCCTCAGCCATCGACACTGAGGCAACTCCTCCAGCAGTAGCCATGGGACCTCCTCTTACAAATTTTATCCTCGACGACTTTTCCATAGACAATGACTTTAAAGTCGAAAGAGCCTCTTTACAAAGGGATCAGGGTGAGGAGGTGTGGAGGTACTTTTGGTCCATTACCGAGGAGACGCTCGAAGCTATCTGAGAGGACTGTAAGTGGGAATGTAAGGACATAGTCATTCTAAGTCCTGAAGAGGACATCAGGACGCACGTGGAGTGATACTTATCTTTTCATGTTTTGTTCTGTTGATATGGTGGTCCTGAAACTTTACAAGAGGTACGAAATTTACCTCGGGCAAGTCCACCCTTCTTTTTGGAGGATCGTGACCCTTCTCCGTCACTTTTCAAACAATACGGAGGAGCCTCGATTCATGGTAGATCAGCTGCTCCGAGTTTACAACCCCCGAATCTTTCCGGGAGGGGGGGGGGGGGGGGGTGAGGGTTAATCAAACTTTCCCATCGGGAAAAGAAATCTCCCTTGTCCTGTATAGACGAAGATAGGGACCGAGGTTGGCAGGTTAGGTTTGTTCGAATAAAGACTGAACACCTCATTCCTTTCGAGTTCATGCTGTTCCCGGAGAAGTGGAACTCAAATATTAGTTTACTTCCCCTTAAGTCGTCAAAGTATTTTATTTTTATCTATTTTTCAATCTCATGACATGTTCCCTTTGACATGCAACTCTCCCCCAAGTCCCCAACACGTCCCGCATTTCAGAGAGTAGGTCGAGGGTATATGCAAGCAACTCACCTATCCCGAGCGTGAGTGGCGATAGCTTGCCAAAGGCAAGTGGGAGGATTGTTCTCACAACAAGTGCCTTTTTTTTTATTGAATCCTTCTACAGGTTATTTTTTAGGGTGTGTTTGGTATGAAGGAAAATATTTTCCGAAAAATATTTTCCAATTTTTCCATGTTTGGCTGGCTTAAATGTTTTGGAAAATATTTTCCTTATGAACTCATTTTCCTCCAAATGGAGGATAATGTTTTCCTTATCAAGAGAAGAGAAAATATTTTCCAAAACTTTTTCTCAACCTTCCCACCCCACCCCCTTTCCAAAAAAGGCTTTTTTTTTTCAATTTCAGTTTTTCCGTTACCAACCACCCTACTACCCCTTCACCCCACCCCACCGCGCCCCCACCCCAACCCATACTGCAAAAAAAATTATTATTTTTACCTTATTTTTTTTTTCAATTTCAAATTTTTGCTTTTTCGTTTTTCTACACTACCCACCACACACCCCAACCCCCCTCAACTGCCCCCTTTCCCCCACTCGCACAATTTTTTTTAACTTTTTTTTTTGTAATTTAAATTTTTGGTTTTTTTCATTATACTGCCCCCCTTCCCCCTCCC
>MU670922.1:103995-140609 GCA_026770625.1 Nicotiana glauca | reverse complement strand
CACCCCCCCTTCCCGAATATTTTTTAAATATATTATTCAGTTTTAAATTTTTTTATTTATCGGTTTAAAGGTTCAAAATTTTACAAGTTCCAAAATTATGCGTTTGGAGGTTTATGTGTTTGGAAGTTTACGGGTTCGAAATTCTGCGGTTTTGAAAGTTTACCGTTTTGAAAGTTTATGAAATTTGTGGGTTCGGAAGGGTGTTGGTTTGAAAGTTATGGCTTCATGTTTATTATATCTAAATTATTTATGACTACTCTTAAGAAGTCATTTTTCTTAATTTACGTACCAAACACCGGAAAATAAATAAGATTACTACTTATTTCCAAGAAAATATTTTCTTGGAAAATATTTTTCGTTATACCAAACACACCCTTAGTCTGTCATTGTTATGACTACGTCATTTTTCACAAGTTTGCCTAAGACCATAAAATTTTGGTAAATCGCCAACTTCGTAGCCTCGACCCCATCTACAAAACCCTACGCTTCACTATAACCCATTGTCGAAGCTTCTGCAAAGAAGGAGGAGAAAACGAAGAAGAAAAAGAGGTTCCTTGACTTATCGGAAGCTCCTGTCGAGGCTAGGAAGAGGAAATTAAAAGGATTGTGATCAAGGTCAGGAAACGCACAAAAAAAGCTTCAGGTGCCCGGGTCCCAGATTTCGAGGCTCTTTATTGGCTCAAGAACATCAGCGAGGATGACGACAACATGCAGTTCGTCACTCATAAGCCGATCGATGCCGATTTGTAGTTGGTGGCCCCGGAGGGGGATACTCGAAAGGCTAGTCCTCCTTAGCTAGGGGGCTCTAAGAAAAACAAGTGGCTATTGCTTCGCAAGAAGCCCCTTCGGTCCCGAGGAGGCCTGCCTTTGATAATGCCGCCATCATCCACATTTAGGAGTCACCACCTCGTATGGAGTCTATTTTAGATGAAGATCAGGCCACCAAAGAGAAACCGACCGAAGCATCTCGGGCCATGAATGATGCCCTTAACTCATTTTTTGAGGGCATAGATGTCGGCATGTTGGAGGATTACTCCGACTTTGGTCACATGTACATCCCAAAAAGGGTCGTGCAACCGGGTCAGGTGGGCTGAGTTCGAGCTCAAAGCTCGTGAAATAGTTTTCCACCCCGAGTGTTGATCTGAATAGAAGAAGATAGTCATGTTCACAGTACCGATGGATATAAACATGCTATGCGGGCCAGTCGGAGTGGCCAACTATCTCCATACCTTGGTAATCGACGAAGAACAAGTGAAGATGAATGAGGTAGATAGGCCAAGCCTTTCAACGAGGCTCAGCAAGCAGTGAATAGGGTATACCTTCTCCCCTTTTCATCTTAAAGAGCTCCTTTTCCTTAACAATGTTTTAACGGTCTTGTTTCTTTATATCTCAGGCCTTAGTTCTTCATCATAAAAGCTTTCACCGGTCTAGGATGGCGGCGAGTCACCTAGAATTCAAGCTCAAGGAACAGGTCTGACAAACAGAGATGTACAAAGCTCGCTTTGAGCAGAAAGATAAAGTCTTTAGGGATATGGTCGACCACTCTGCCCTCCAAGCCAAACTGGGAAGAGCCTAGAAGGAGGCCTCAAAATAGAAATAAGACCATGCCCTTATGGTTGAAAAAGGTGATAGTTCTAAAGATACCGGTGCTAATGCCACAACCTTATAGGTCCAGGAGAAGATAACCTTGACCGATAAACTCTGGACCGAGATGGATGAGGTCAAGGCTTCAGTCGATGAGCTGAGGGGAAAAATGGGCCCCTACTATAGGAGCAGGATTCCACCAAAGGGGACTTGGAGTCAAACAGAGTGCATCTCTCTGTGGAGAAAGAGAAGGCCAAGAAATGGGCTCGGTTGAATGAGTAACTCTGGGCACAACTCATCTCGGCTGTCACAGAGCATGACGCTCTCAGCCTAGAGTACACTGCGCTGAAGTCTAGACTAGAGGTGGCTTCGAACGAGGTCTCGAAAGCCCAACATATGTTGGCCTAGTACAAGATCGATGTCGAGATAGCCAAAGCCCGGATCATAAAAAGGACTGAGTATGTGAAGTGGCTATCTCAAAGGGAGGCTTTCAAGGAGAGCCAAGATAGGGGGATTGAGTTAGCGACCAATATCGAAGAGGCCAAGAGGCTCGAAGCCAAGGCCAAGGCGAGGTACCAACCCAAGAGTTCGGATAGCGAGCTGGGCTCTGGTGAAGACTAGGGAGGAAATTCCTTACCTTGTATTTTTGTCTTTTCTTGTATTTGTACATTTTGTACTTTGGGGCCATTTTCTCGTGCCTTTGTAAATACCTTTTGGTGAATATATATACACAAAAAAATTACCCTTCGGCTTCATATTTCTTATATACACACACACACACACACACAAAAATTATCCTTCGGCTTCATATTGTGTCCTTTAACTTTTTTGCATTTGCTTATGCTTATGACTTAGGATATATAACTTGTGTCTCAGGGTTAATATATCATCAATTCTTAGCATGAATTTCGACACTACTAAAGTTGTTCAACTTCTAAAGCCCAAATAAGATCCGGGTCAAACAACGGCTCCGAGTTGTTTCAACTTCGGCGGGTCTAACAAAAATGAAACAAAGTCTTAATTAAATTATTCAAATAATTTACCCGAACACAGTTAATCTTTGTCTAAAGCGGTCCTTCCTTTGGCCGTGATCTGAAGACGATTGATTTGATCGGATCAGACATGGTTTTTATAGGCTTAAAATGTGTAAGAACCTTACTTTTTATATTGACGAACTCAGACGTCTCCGAGTCGATTATACATTGAGATCGAAGCTCCAATGTCTTTGTAGCTTAAGTTGGATATGACATTTCGTATTTAAGCCTACCTTGTAGGCTTAGGGTCTTCGAGGTTTAGTAGCTTGATTTTCCCAATTTTTCTATCGAATAGCAGTCCCCGATCCGGAGTGACCAATAGACTTATAAGTCTGCAAATGATTGGGCACGGTCTTGTGGTCTCTTACTGCCTTTTATTTCATGCCTCTTGTTAAGGATGACATGAAGGCTCAAAACCTAATATTATTCTAAGCGACACAAAGATAACATTGATCATGTAAGGTGAATTTTCTCACTTTATTACTTCAAATTTAATGTAAATATTCAAACATACAAAAACTATCCGCTATGGCGAGAACGAACTATCTGGGCACGATTCACTTGATCCTTCGCCCTTACAACAAATTATACTATTCAAGCCTTGGATTTTGATGTCGAGTAGAATTGTCTTCAATATTTTGAAACTTAGATCTTCGATTCTTGACTCAGGGCGTGATAGTCCCCTAGTACTCGAGGCCGAATTTTGAGGGCTCGAGTGCTATTGATCTGATATGGGTAGTCCCCAGTCCCCTGTCCTAGACCAGTCTTCAAAACATGAGTAGCACGCTTTCTGTTGTCTAATTAAAAACCTTACCATAAAATTCACTTCGGGAAAAAACCAGTCGAAGGGAAAAAGAGCGCAATACGTACTTTCAGACCTAATTCTTGTTCTTGAATTTGATTGAGTACCTTCACGAGTAAGTTCGAAGGATAATAAACCTTAAAGTAATTTAGTTATTCATACCTTAGCAGTATTACCGCTTCAAGTGTGCCACATTCTAATTATTTTGTAATTGTATGCCAGTTTCAGACTCAAGCTAGTACGAGCCTTTGTCGGTTATACCGATGGCAATGTATAGTCTTTCCCATTAGTGGCCTAGTTTCCTGTCATTCGGGTTCATGGTATGTAGTATGACTTTCCTCAATACCAAGTCCCTGACTTGGAAGTGTCAAAGGTTTGCCCTTCAGTTGTAGTATCTTCTCATTCACTGTTTTTGAGCTGCTAACTAGATTGGGGCAACTTCTCGCCTTTCGTCCACTAAATTTATACCTGTGGCCATTGCCTTTTGTTTGATATCTCTGTGAAATATCGGAACCCTAAGCTCTATTCTCCCACATCTACCGAAATCAAAGCTTCTGCGCATGGACTAGAGAGAATGGTGTTTTCCCGGTACTCGACCTCGAAGTTGTTCGATCTATTGATACCCAATTTTTTTCTCATATATTTTAAGTATGCATATATATTTTTAAAATAGTGCACATGCATTATTATTAGATTTACAAACATGCACAAGTATTTTTATAATTTTTCTATAATTTTAAAGGCTTAAATCTATTTATTTCTGCATTTTTTATTATACAAATATCCAATAATTGTCCCTCATATTATTTTTATGATGATTTTGTCTAAGTTCATCATTTTACCCATATAGTGCTTAAATATTTTAATTGCATTTTTAGTAATTACATTTGCATTTTTAAGGCTAGAATTATACATTTTGCAATAATAGCCTATATATATGCATAATTACATTATCTATACAGAAATGAATCTTTATATTTTTATAATATTAAGTAATTATTTTAAATCATTTTTATGCATAAATGATATTTTTATTATTTATTAATTATTTTACTGATTTAATTGAGTATTTAAAATCTAGCCTCTAAAAAAACCCAATTTTGGACCTAGCCTAACCCAATTACCCCAGCCCAATACATTAACTAGCCCAATACCCCATACCCGTCCATATTAACCCGCTCGACCATAGTCTCCATTCCAGCCGTTGATCTCAGAAGATCAACGACTCCCAATCACCCAGACTCTTTTAATTTACCAACACCCCTAACCCTAATTCATTTGACACCACCCACCGTCATTGAATCCTCTCGTATCTTCCCTTTTCCCTCTTAAACCCTAACTTGCCTTCGCTATTCCTGTGTGATTCCTATCCAAAAATGGAATCATTCTCTGATTCCTTACCATATCTGGTCTTACCCCTTTACCAGCCACTCGTTTTTGATATTACTTGACTTACTTGCCTCAAATGGAAAGTTGATCTCGAGGGATTCGATCTAGATCTGTTTCAAAATCTCTTATATTTTGGTTTTTTCCGTCTGTGTTCATCCTAACCTCTGTGAGTAAGAATATTTTCGTATCTTTCAGTTAGGGTTTCAGATTTTGATTCGGACCAGATTTGATCATATTTCTGTTTGTTTTATGTTATTCTCCATCTATATTTGCTGTATTACTCACAAATCCATCTGTTTTAGTTGAATATTTTTACTTACCCTAAAATCTTTCCAGATCTGAGTCGATTTTTATTATTTTTCCTTTAATACTTCGGTATCTCTATCTCTGCGTATTATAGTTTCTCTACTATTTCTGATCGATTTTATTTACCCCAAAATTAGGGTTTTGATTTTCAAAGACGAACCAAATATGTTGTTTCATCTTTGTGTATCTTTTACAGTTTCCTTTATTACTTCTGAATGATTCCACTCACCCTAATTGTTTCCGTCCATATGTCTTTGTATTTCTGCTTATTTTTCTAGGGTTTTAATTATTTAATTATTTCTCTCAATGTTTCTGTCTATTTCTCCTTAACTCTAGCATTAATTGCTGACTAATTAGAGTTTTTGAAATCTTTACTGAGATTTCAGTCTTTTTTTTAAAAAAAAATAGGCCCTACTTTCTTTTTTATAGGGCTAATTTTCATTAATAAAAATTAAAATATAAATTTGTTATTGTCTTCTTACAATGAAGGAAATAAACTTTGCATTCTAATGTAACCTATTATCATGATTGAGCGTAATACTAAAATTGATATCACATTATGCATACTAAACTTTGTAATTGTAAAAACTAGCCCACTTGAGTCCATGTCCACGTTGTATCGTCCCAGTTCCGTTGAGAGATTAGTTGTTTGCATATTTGTAGCCTCTTCTTGTATCAAATTATTGCCCAGTTTCATCCTTTGTGAAAGTAGCCCCTTTTATGCAATTTCCTTCACCGCGTTACAATAGGAAATACAGTCTTGTTCTACTCGAAATTCCTTTGTATTGTCAACCTTTGTTCCTGTCGTTTCCTCCGCGATCCATCTTTCCAAAACATGCGTGACTGACCATACATAGGATAGTCCATGCGTGAGTAAAGCATTGCTCCAGCTTTTAGTTGAATTTTTTTAGACTCCAGTCGTTTGCGCCATCTTTTGCACGTTGAAGAAGCCCGTATGTATTCCCATTCTTTAATTGTATAGAAAATTATACCCAAAGTTGCTATTTTTAATTCTCCAAAGCACATGTATACCTTTAGAACCCTATTTCTTGGCATTTGCACCCATGCTTGGATTAAAATAAGAAAAGCACTAAAGCTCAACATCTGTATTGGACGTGACCAGTACGTGATTTCCAGTATTTTGAGTGCAAAATCCATGCGCATGCCTTCCATGTATCCATGTGTTCCTATGTGCTAGGGCCATAAAGAGGCGTGCCTTGTATTAAAATAGTGAGCATGCACTTTTCCATGCGGTGCTAAGTATGTGCTTCCACCTCCATGTTGTTCCAAATCCAATTGAAAAAGTTTGCCATCCTTTTTGTGATTTGGCTTTTGCACGCATAATCGTGTGGTCCTCACCATGCGTGGCCAACTTTTTCTCCCATGCTTGTTGGGTTTCCAATGCCTCCATTGAGCCAGGTGTGTATTTAGAGCACTGACCAATTATTTTGTGCGTGACCAGAATGGATGTGCCCAGGCGTGCACTTTCTTGCACCATGCACTTGTAACCCATGCTTTGCCCCATTATTTTTACCAATTTGATAATAATTCCAAGGTTGCTGTTATCCCAAAATACATGTCTTCCATGTGTACCTTCTTTGTGGGCATGTGCAGCCATGATTGAAAATGCTCTCCAGTGGTTTCTTTTGCTAGAAGCATTATTGTATTGAGGCATGCTACCACATGCATTTTGTATATTAAATAATTATGCATTTTATGCATTAAACAATTGTATTTGTCCATCTTTTCAAGTCATGCATCCACATGCTCGTAAAATCCACCAATTTGTAGAGCTCCAAAACGCATGCCATCACTTTGGACGCATCTCCATGGCATTGACCTCTATGCTGCTATGCCTTTTGTACCAATCGAGAAATTCCTTGTACCTCCACGTTCACATTCCCAAGTGTTGGTCCATCTTTCTTGGAATTCCCAAATGTTGGTCGTTGCCCCCTTCTTTAATAGTATAGAAAACTATACCCAAAGTAAAGCACATGCCTACCATGAAAAGCATGTATTGTCCATTATTATAATCTCCATGCTTCATTTGCTTTCTATATCTTTTCATTGAATTATTGTGCATTATATTTCTTGTGAACTCAAATGCTAGTACCGTGCTTAACAAGAGAGGAGTGAGACATTTGCTTCAAAATTTGTTGCCTAGCATGTGTTTTGGTCGTTGTTTTTGGTATCCAAGAAAGCATGCGTGCCTTAACAATTTTAAATCCATCTTTTCCTTGAAATCACGTGGTGTCCTCCATTCTGGATGTAAATCCAGTGCATATTGTCTCCATTTGTGCTTACAGGTGTAACATCCCTTTTTGAAACAATTGACTACAAAGCGTCTACACAAAAGACCAAACTGTTAGCGTAAAAACTGTATGCTATGATCTCCTCCCCAAGGATTTGACCATAACATGTATAGTCCCTTGCTTTTGCACTTGTGGATTTCCTTTCCAAGCCTCCCATTGCTACCACCCTTCTTCTCCACCTTGTTACCCCTACCTTGCTTATCTTCTCATCACTTTTACACGCAGATAAGGGCATCTTGATTTATCATCATTCACTATCTTCCTTCCTTGAGTGCCTAGCTCCCAGAAATTATGAGCTTCAATTGTTCCCTGATCAAGTGCATAGTTAGCCAGGTAGTCTACTAACCTATTACCTTCTCTGAGAGTATGAGATACTGTTACATTTCACCTATTCATCAACTACTTGATATCCTCTACTTTCACAACAATACTCCATGGAATAGTCCACTCTCGACCTAAGACCTTCTTAAGTACCATTGAATTTGTATGTACTTTGATTAACACATAGTCATTCTGTATACAGTATGTAATTGCCTCCAGCAATGCCCTTGCTTCTGCAGTTGTGTTTGTCCCTTCCTTGATTTCCTTTCCACAAGAAAATATGATATCCCCTTGTTCATTCCTCAATGCATAGCCAATAGTACTTCTGCCTGGGTTGCTCCTCGAAGCCCCATCAGTGTACACTTTTATACATCCTTCACTAGGATAATCCCATAGAACTTTAGTGTATTGCAGAGCTGGTGTGTAATTCTCCATCATATTGAGTAAGTCTAGCCACTTATGAGGTACATTCTGCATGCTTGGTTTTCTGAATCTGACTAAGGATTGTATAGTCGATGATATCTAATAAATCACTCTACTAATTATGACTGCATCTCCATGTTTGTAGTTGTTCCTTCTCTTCCACAATTTCCACACTATCACTAATGGTAAAGCCTGAAGAATAGACTGTAGTCGAGGTGAGACATCAACTATCCAACATCTAATTATAGCCTGGTGAAAAGAAATTCCATCTGTTGTAATCCCTGCTGGTCCCAAAATAATTTCCATATTGTTTTGGCAGGACTTGATGTAAAGAACAAGTGCTGCACTGTTTCTTCTTTTGGTTCTGCACAGCACCAACACTTTGATGCCATTGATTACCCCAGCCTTCTGAAGAAATCATCCAGAGGTAATTTGTTTCTCCATAATTTCCACATGAAAAATGCAATCTTAAAAGGGAGACCTTTCATCCAGATTTTTATATATGCATTACAGGGCTCATTCCTTCTTCTCAAGTATTCCCACGCTAACTTCATATTGAACTCTCCCCTAGTCTCAAGAATCCTCTCCCCTAGTCTCAAGAATCCATACAGGTTTGTCAAGAACAAACTCCATTGCTGGTGGTTTTAAGGTTTCTAGAATATGAGTGGCAAGATCAGTTGGTAAGATCTCCTTGAGCAGCTCTTCATCCCATTGTCCATTCTGTACCACATCATAAATGTTTTGAATTGACTTATCGCAAGCAAAATATGATGTTGTGAAAAAATATAGAGCTCTCAGGCATGTCCAATTTTCGAACCAGAATAATGAAGATCCCATCTAAGGCTGCCATAGTATTTTATGCTCAATACGATCTCTGTATTCAAGCATCTTCCTCCACACATGAGATCCACGTCTCCAAGGTACTATAATAGAATTGAACTTTTTGCAATATTTTTGACTTATAAATGCACTCCATAGGGTTGGTTTTGTTCTGAAATTCCACCATAATTTGCAGAACAATGATATGGACATATCATGCAAGGATCTGAATTCAACACCACCTTCTTCACATGGTAAGCATAGAGTGTTCCAAGATGCCCATTGTCTGCTTGATACACCAACCGAGTTACTCCAAAAATACTATGCCAAAATCTTGTGTAATCTATTAATTACTTTTGTAGGGGGATTTACTGCTGATAGCATGCGTATAGGCATACTTTGAAGTACACTAGTTATAAGTACTGCCCTTCCACCTATTGATAGTAACTTCCCTTTCCAATTCTGCAGCTCGTCCATTACCTTTGTGATGAGCTCCTTGTAATAATCCATCTTCCTTCTGAGATAGAAAATTGGACAGCCCATGTATGTGAATGGAAAATTCTATTTAGATATACTAGTGATCCTCTGTACCTTGTCCATCACTTCTGCACTAGCTGATTCATGTAAATAAATAGCCGATTTTGTTTTGTTGATTAACTGACCAGATGCATCTTCATAAGCTTTCAAGACATCCATCACCAGCCTCAAAGAAGTAGCATCAGATGAAGAAAAAATGATTGTATCATCAGCATAAGCTAGATATTTACTTATTTTGTTCGATTTACCTATTCTCATTATTTCCTTCTTACCTTATTTGATCTGACATTTTTTGAATATTGAATGATTCTGTACCCTCCCTAATTTAAATAATACCTGCCTGATTTTATGCTATTATGTTCTGTTAATTGATTGAAGCCGACTTTGATTGATTTTAGAGTTATTTTCATTCCTTATTTGTGTAAGACTGATTCATTACCTTATTTATCTACCTAGTTTAGTATTATTTAAACCCCTCTCCCCTTTCCCCTTAGAACAAGACTCGAACTCTGTGATTCTCACTAAAAACTTAAGCCATCTCTTGTTCTCTTATTCTGATTTCTGTGTTAAGTGTCTCTTGATTTTGGACGGCTGAAAGCCAAGGCCAAAATTATTCTAGAACCTCCTTGCTGTGGTATACCTACTTGCTTTCTCACTTAACTGGTATGCCTCAACCTTTGAAATTTCATTCTCTATGCTTTGCTTGACTAGCCTGTTTCAATTCTCAGCATGATTATGTGATTCCATTTGGTAACGTTGTTAATTTAGGATTAAGTTATTTCAAGTAATATGAATATTCTTGTAGGTTAGACTAAGGTGCAATATGTTTCATGCATTGCTGTTAATTCTACACCTATTTTGGATTTCGCACATTACAAACTTGTAATCGGTTAGCTTGTTGCTTAACTCATATGTCTTGTTCGTTTAACTCAAATGTTTCTGCCTAATTGCTACTATAATTAAATCATGACTTTTTTGAATACTAGAATGAGTATTCACTTGATCAGATTTCAACCTATTTGAACTATATGCTGAAAATGAACCTTGTTTGCTTCCTGGTGTATTTTTGCCTGCAACTCTGCGTTCTAAACTTTCCTTCTTCTGAAATTGGACTATTTCAAAACCTTCCCTTTTATGTATTGAACTCCTACTCTTAGTCCCTTAGGTTCTCAACCACCCCAGTGTGAGCACTACCTAGGGTCCTTGAGACTCCTTTGAACTCTGACACACTGGGGGACTGGTTTTCCAATCTTTTATGAACTATCTTCTGAATGTGGTTTTGGTGTGAGCATTGCCCAGAGTCCCTGAGGCCCTTGGAAACTTTGACACACTGGAAGCCTCGTTCTAATGTGCTGTGGATGCATCACTGCTACGCTTCAAAGCTGTATGTGGGAAGGCCTGGTTCACAGGTTTCTTTGGGCCTATGAAGGCTCCCTATAGTGTAAGTGATACCTTTATGTATTTCATTCGGCTAATCTGGTATGTAATAATTATATAATAACGAATTTTGGGATATTTAGTAAAGCAGGGTTTTTTTTTCTTATATCTTTTGTTAAAACTGGGTTGAAATCCTCCCTATAGGATCTAATTATGCTGATTGAATTATGTGAGTACCATATTATGTTTAGAAATCCTGCCTATAGGACTTTCGTGATCATTTTGATTTTGTATTTTACATTTGCATACTAGAGATCCTGCTTATAAGACTTTTGTCCAGTTCTGCACATTAGAAATCCTGTTCATAAGATCTATACGTGTTTTTCAACCAATGTGCATTAGTAATCATGCCTATAGGGTCTTGTTGCGTAATTAATTGTCCTTCATGGCAATCTGTTTAATTTTTACCCGTACACAGTTCATAGATATCATGCCTATAGGATTTATATCAATTAAAACCTAAAAACCATGCCTATAGGGTTTAAATCAATAAATATCATGCCTATATGAGTAAAATCAATTTTAAATTTAGAAATCATGCTTATAAGGTTTAAGTAAATTCAGTAATTAGAAATCATGCCTATAGGATTAAAAAGGAAAAAAATCGATCCCTGCAAGTCAAAATCAGTGCTACGCTTAGAAACAATGTCTATAGGTCTGTAATTAATAAGCTCGTAGAAATCATGCTTATAGGATCCTATTGATCGATTTTGAATTCAATCGCTATTGTCAGTCACTTAAGCAATATATCGGCAGGACTTAATATTGATTCTGGGTTTATAATTGTGACATATTACTGCCTGAGGTTCCCAGATTCATGCTGAATAAAACTGGTAGGCAAACAAATAGGTCTTAATGCTAGCCTTAGTAAAACCGCCTTTATACTCTGTTTTCCTCACGTAAATACCTTGCCTATAGGATTCTAAAGTTAACAAAGCTTGCTGATTCAATTGCGTGCTTTTGTTGCCTATGTGTGGAGGTCAATGTGAGTCCATACTTGTTCTTTATCTGAAAGTCCTATTTGTTTTTTTTGTCACCTAGATTTTACATTTTCAAGTAACATAGGTTGGTCTAGAACTATCCCAAATAGAAGTCTTACCTCCAGGGC
Organism: Nicotiana glauca; assembly: GCA_026770625.1. Taxonomy (NCBI): domain Eukaryota; kingdom Viridiplantae; phylum Streptophyta; class Magnoliopsida; order Solanales; family Solanaceae; genus Nicotiana; species Nicotiana glauca. Next base: position 128,537 of record MU670922.1, on the reverse strand, counting down.
CATAGGTAAGGGATGGGTAGTGCACGCATAAGGAACGAGCTAGAAACTACTAGAACGCTTAGGTAACAACTTAAAGATAGTAATTGGGTAGTAAGGAGATGATAGTCCGTGCGCTAATACTATGAGTAACACCCCGACTCGAGGGAGTTACAAAGTATTGCATGGAATGATCCTATAGGCTAAAAAACTTAGGACCACCCTCTATACTCCTATTTAAAACAAATTGAATATTGTATTTGTCCAAATTGCCTTCTTCCCTTTTTAGACTCATTCGCTTAATTTAAGTTTGGTCGGGACCCACCGTTGTGGACCTCGAGGGGTGCCTAACACATTCCCTTCGAGGTAATTTTGAGCCCTTACCCAATCTCTGGTGATGTAAATTGGTTATATGAGTTATTTGCTCTAGGTTCCCTAACACACCTTAATCCGTTAGGTGGAGACTCTTCCAATTCCCTACCCTCTCAAAAAGGAGTTGTCCCAGAAATATCAAAACCCGATTTTACGAGAAAAAGGGGGTGTGACAGCATGACGACTCTACTGGGGATAATCTTTAGGCTCTTACCATAACGAACTTATTTGTGAATTAGTCTTTAAGCATGTCTCTATTATTCCGTTAATACTTGCACACCCCTTACCCTTCCCTTTCTATGTGAATTTATTTGATTTCTCTTCCTTGTTTCATCACTTTTATTATGGAACTGACTTGTCTCCTTGTTTTCTTTCTTAAATGTCTTTATAATTATTAAATATCGCATTTCATAATTATTCATCGTGTAAATACTTAGCAACATGTTATTTTCTTTTTGCATAACTTCATGCTCAACATCATATCCCACTCGTGTGTACCAATACTATAGCGATGCTTGATGAGTGTCCGAGCTCTTCCTCAAATCACCCATTATATTTGGAAAGGATTATTCGCGGTAAAACTAGTCGATTAGCGGTGAAGTCGATGGTTCCGTGCCTTTCCCTCTCAAGTTGTCCACTTGAGGGTACCAGTCTAAACTTCTATAGAAACCTTACTCTGATAGTAATTGTACATGCATCATGATCAAACCTAGCCTAGGTTAATATGTTGTCCGCATAATAACCCTTTAAGAAAGCCTTGTCCAAAGTCCATAAGGATTTCTATAATCCCAACGAGCGCAACCACGATATGTGCATTATTTGGAGAGATAAATGCCTATATGTGTAAGTGGTCAAATTCGGAGGGGTCAGGGGCCTAACTCTGTTTATTTTTGTAGAAAATGAGGCATGAAGCCCCCAAGTTTGGAATGGTCCGAAGTATACCACCGTTGTTGTTAGACTGGTGGGAAAACCTTTCGCCGAGCGAAGAAAATTACGTGAAAAGGGTTCTTGGAAATTTACCTTCCTTATTGGACATCCAACCAAACAACATACTGACCAAGGCTGCTACTATGTTCTAGGACGGAGAAAAAGCTGTAATCCGTTTTGGAAATATAGAAATGACTCCTCTTTTGGAGTAAATAGGAGGATTCGTTGGATTACCATGGGATAGTCCCGGCTTACTAGTACCGGAAAACCATACTACTAGGGTGTTTCTGCAAATGATGGGTCTAAGAAAGAATGATTACTTGAAGTGCCTGAAGAAGTCCTACATACCCTTCAACTTCCTCTATGAACGATATGGACACAGCAAATCTTACCGTATCTTTCATGATGAATTCTCCATCACTTCCCTAGGTTGGACTCATCGTAGGGTTTTTGTGTTCATCATCTGCTTTCTAGGTATGATAGTGTTTCCTAGCCAAGAGGACAAAATTCACACCAGGTTGGCCTTGGTAACCAAAGATTTAATGGAGGGAATTGAGGGACAAACCTATACTATTGTTCTGATGATTGTAGAAGACATATACCAGGCTCTGGATCGCTGCAAGAAAGGGTTCAAACATTTTGAGGGTTGCAACTTTCTACTGCATATTTGGTTGTTAGAACATCTTCAGAGGGGTCAATACCGCCAAGAGTTTCCACGGAGACCATGGAACGATCACATAGCTTTCCACCATCCTAAAAGAATGACCTTTATCCTAGACAGATTTGCACAACCAGAGAATGCTATAGAATGGGCATAGTTTTTTAGCAATTTGACAGAGGACCAGGTTCACTGGATGTTCGAGTGCTTCCCTACTAATGAATTCATCATAAGTTCCAGGGATGTTCCACATTTGGTGTTGATTGGGTTAAGGGGAATACATCCCTATGTTCCTATCAGGTTCATGAGACAAGCTGGTAGAAAACATGTCATACCACGAGTCTCCAAAATAAGTCATTACAGAGCAGATTTTCAGGACGACACCATTCCATACAAATGTGAGGGCCATCACATGTGGAATTTGAAGATTATCGTGGAAAAGGATACCATCGAGCCAGATCGATATCACGCAGGTCATGTGTACTTCTACCCATCATGGTTGGAAGATAACATAGCAGGAATAGTCGAGCCAGGGGTTGATCAAGGAAACAGGGTCATAGAAGAAGCTGCTAAAGCACAAGTGAAGTATGAGAGGCTATGCAAGAGAGTCCTTGAATCTAAAGCCAGACATTTGGAACAACACAAGTTTGACATGGAGTCAATTAACAAGGATAAGGAAATGGCTACAAGATTGATAGAAAGGTTGGAGTATTTGGAGCAGGGTCTAATGGAACTGGAAGGAAATATGAGGAAAATGGTCGTAGACTGCTAGAATGCAGAAGGCAACGAGGGAGTACATCTAGCAAGGGCATACCTGCTGCTGGACATGCACGACCTGGGGAATCTGATCGACGGAGCCAAGAAAGTCTAATATAGAGAAGGTCCCTCTGGGACCAAGTAGATTAGATTTAGCTATTTTTCTAAAAAGTTTTGGAATGTAATAAGGAAAATGCCATTAATAGCTCATTTATTTATTACCGTTTTTAGGTTCGTCTTCTTTATTCATTAATGAAATGAGCCATTTATCGGCATTAAATCTCTCCATATCTACTAGCCGCTAGGATTACTTCGGGCATAACGAGATTCCCAAATTAGGATGCAAATTTACATTCCCGTAATACGTGTTTAAATACTGCAAATGCTTCTCAGAATCCTTACTGACTTGTTTACCTTTTGCCTTTTTCTTTATTTTGATTATTCCTATCCCCTAAGGTTGGTTCGCACATACTGGCATCGTTAGCATATCACACCAGATCTAAAGGCCCTCCACCTCCAAGTAATCCAAAAAGCAAGGGAAAAGATAAGATGGATGATATGAGTGGTATCCAGAATGAAAATGCTGCGCACACGGCAAAATGTTGAAACTTCAGACGGTCAGAGTACTCTGGCCCAGAATGATTTGGTCCTACAGTTGGAACAAAAAATACTAGAATTGAAAGGGGAACTTGAGCAGGTCTGCAACATGGCAAACCTCTCCCTCACCCTAAACGTCCTAGACGTTAACCAACAAATGCTCAAAAACCAGCACCTCCTCAAAAGACACTAAACCAACGTCCATAAAACCCTCCCGCACCCCATCAATACATGAAACCTCCCCAAAATCCTAATCCTCCACCAATACCCACTCCTCCTCAGCATTAACATCTTACTACTCAATACCCGCAAACTACATACCATATTCCTCAAAATACCCCACAACCTATCCCTGATTAGCAAAAATCAACTAATGATCACCACTATACTCAAATCCCCAGCGCCCACCAAAACAATCTCATATACGTGGAAACCTTACCCCACTCTACTCAACCAATCTCATACACTCTAGAATCCGCCGAGAAGGACCTGCTCATTAAGAACATGGCAGAGAAGCTCAAGAAGCTTAGAAGCCGAGTCTAGGGTGTTGAAGGAGGCAAAGGAATTAAAGGTCTGAATTGTCAGGATCTATGCATTTAGCCAGACGTGGAACTTCCGGAGGGTTAAAAACCTCCTAAGTTTGAGATGGTTGATAGAACGGGTGACCCAAAGGTACATTTGAGAACATACTGTGATAAGCTTGTGGGAGTTGGGAAAGATGAAAGGATTCACATGAAGCTGTTCATGAGGAGTCTCACCGGAGATGCCCTATCTTGGTACATAAGTCAAAATCCCAAGAAATAGGTCAATTGGGTAAGCATGGCATCATATTTCATGGACCGATTCAGGTTTAACACAGAGAATGCATCAGTCGACTTCTACATAAAGAACCTCAAGAAGAAACCAACAGAAACATTCCAAGAGTATGCTACTCGATGGAGGTCAGAAGCTACAAAGGTCAGGCCGGCACTAGAAGAAGAGCAGATGAACAAATTCTTCATCAGGTCCCAAGATCCACAATACTATGAAAAGTTAATGGTTATCGAAAATCACAAATTCTCTGACATCATCAAACTTGGGGAAAGGATTGAAGAAGGGATCAAGAGTGGCATGGTAACCAATTTTGAAGCATTGCAGGGCACGAACAAAGCATTACAGTCAGGGGGTATATCAAAGAAGAAAGAAGTAGGGGCCGCGAGGGTGTCCCAAGGTACAAAATATCCACTCACATACAAACACCTCCACCCACATACCAACCTTCATTATTCTCAACCCGCTACCGCTTATCACACTTATAACACTCGGCCAGCCTATTACCATTCACCTCCAACCCGTCAAAACTATCAAAAACCCAAACCTAGTTTTGATCGCATGCTGCCCAAACAATACACACTTATTCCTGAACCCATCAACCAACTATATGAAAGATTGAAGGCTGTCAGATATGTTACCCCTATTCATGCTGTTGCCATGGAAAACTCCTCTCAGTGGGTCAACCCAAACAAAACAAGTGCATACCATTCTGGCATGAAAGGCATACTATTGATGAATGCCTTACTCTGAAGGACAAGATTCAAACCTTGATTTATACCAAAGTCATACAAGCAAAGGAAGTCGTACCAAATGTCTGCAATAATCCCCTCCCAGATCATAGGGGTGAATGAGTAAATATGATAGAAACTAATGAATAATAGGATCCTGAAGGGTCTATTGGGCTTATCGGGAAGGTGATGACCCTAAACCTGCAGTCACACTCACCCCTATTATGGTACAGATACAACCACCGGTTGAAGTTGAAGTAGCTGCATCAGTCCCGTTTGAAATTGATGTAGGAGCACCTACGACTACACCAACTCCATTTGAAGTAGAAGTATCCACACCCTTCACTGTGACGGTAGCATCCACACCACCTTTCAAGTCCAATGCCATACCCTGGGATTACGTTGTCGAAGCTAGGAGAAAAGGAAAAGCAAAGATGCAAGAATATGGTGCTGCACAAGGGATGACCAGAACCGGAAGGATCTATACACCCGAAAACTTGGGAGGAACAAGCAAGGAAGCTGCTACCAAACAACCCGTCATTGAAATAGGTCTCGATGATCTCTGGAGGAAAGTACAAACAAGAGAACACTCTATCGTTGATCATCTGAACAAGACTCCCGCCAAATATTCATCTTGTCGCTGTCGGAAAATTTTGAGGCGCATAGGAATGCCCTGATGAAAATGCTAAATGAAGATTATGTACCTAACAAAATCACTAGTGGAGAGATGAAAAACATGGTAGAGCAAGTACTAGAAATACACAAGATCACTTTTCACGAAAATGAACTACCACCTGAAGGACTGAGTCACAACAGGGCACTACACATCACAGTAGAGTTTGAGGATAAATTCATCGACAAAGTCTTAATAGATGGTGGTTCAAGTCTCAACATTTGTCCATTGAATACTCTAAAAAGGTTGGGTAAATATTTCCATGAGATACGAGCAGGAAATATGAATGTGAAGACATTTGATGGGTCTCAAAGGGCCACAATTGGGCAAATTACCTTTGCTTGCAGATGGGCCCGACTTGGTTTGATGTTGAGTTTCAGGTATTAGACATATCTGCTGCATATAACCTTCTACTGGGACGACCTTGGATACATGCCGCTGGAGCTCTCTTCTACACTACACTAGGCTGTGAAATTCGAATGGAACCATCAGGAGGTAACCATTCACGGAGATGGAAGTAATCCCATTTACACCAGTCAAACTGTCCCAGTTGTCGAGAATAGAAGAAATCTGGGTGGAGAAACTTATCACCACATCGAGCGTGTCAATGCAATTGAGAAAGATAAATGGTGGAGTAACAAAATAGAAAGCATACTTGAATGGTCAGGGTATGAACCCGGCAAAGGGCCTGGGAAGAAATTTTAGGGCATTACCAATCGATACAGTTGAAACCTCATGGCACAACTTTTGGGCTCGGATATTAGTATATGTGGCAAGAATATGATGATTGGTCGCCCCCATGGCGTGATACCTATTACCCTCTCGAGCAGCCAGTGCCGCATCTGAGTCAGACCTTTCACCAAGTTGACACAATATGGGGATCTGCAGAGGAGGAAGCTTTGGCTGGATTGAGGAACCTGTTTCTAGAAGACGAGGATATAGATTGCAATGTGGTATTTGAGGAGGAGGAGGAAGAAGGCCTTACTATTCAGACCGTGGAGAAGGGAGCTGTTCTCAAGAATTGGACCGCTGCACCATACCGGGCCCGTCGAGTTCCTGGGTAGCCTGGAAAATAGTATGATTTGTTTTTAAAATTCATTTTAAGCATTTAAGATATTTCCACTATTTTGTTTTAAGACGTATTTTGTTTTGAAATAATTACTCGAGTCATTGAGCTGTACCTATTTTGATATCTTCAAGATTTAATTAATGCATTGTTATTTTAGTATTTATTATTATCTTTTATATTTTCCCTCTATAAGATTATTACTTATCCTGATGAACCAACGAGTGTGACATGTAATAAGACAACACAACATAAGGATAGTGACTCAGAAGAAGAAGATGAGATACCTGAGGAAGTTGTCAGAGAAGTCGAGAATTTTGAGAATAAGCCTAAGTCCATACGGTCAATTTGGGAGATTTTTAAACCATCAAATAAATTCGTATAAGCATTCACCTATCACCGTCAGGAAAGAAATAATACACTTATTTCCTGAATGAATATGAGGATATATTTGCATGGTCATATGATGACATGACTGGCCTCAGCACATCTATAGTAGCTCATAAGTTGCCTACCAATCTAATGTGTCTGCCGGTGAAGCAGAAACTCAGAAAGTTCAAACCAGACATGATCCTAAAATCAAGGAAGAAGTCACTAAACAGATCAAAGACAAAGTCCTCATGGTAGTTGAGTACCCTACCTGGTTAGCCAACATTGTACCGATTCCAAAGAAATAAAGTCAGGGTGTTTGTTAACTATCAGGATTTAAACAGAGCGAGTACCAAGGATGACTTCCCATTCCCAAATATACACATTCTGATCGACAATTGCGCAAGGCATGAACTCCAATCCTTTGTAGATTACTTCGAGGGTTATCATCAGATTTGGATGGACGAAAAAGATGTAGAGAAAACAACTTTCATTACACCATGGGGGTGTACTGCTAGAAATGATGCCATTCGATCTGAAAAATGCTGGGGCCTCCTATATGAGGGCCATGACGACCATCTTCCATGATATGATACACAAGGAAATAGAGGTATATGTTGAAAACGTTATCATCAAAATGGGCCAAATATACCCCTCTACTTTCAAAAAATGAAAAAATGAAAAAAAAAATATTTTTCAAAAATGAAAATATTTTGTTGAAAATAACTTTTTCAGAAAATATTATGTTAAAAAACGATTTTTTTTCTGTTTTTAAAAGAAAAATTCAGTTTATACAAATTTATTTTTTCAATTTTTACAAAAAGAAAATCTTTAAAAAACTGAAAAAAGTGAAGAAAAAAGAGGGCCACAGATCACATAGAAGACTTGAGGAAGTTCTTTGATAGGCTACAGAGGTACAATTTAAAACTAAACCCCGCAAAATGTGCATTCGGGGTTCCAACAAGAAAATTGTTTGGATTCAATGTTAGCCGCCGAGGAATCGAGTTGGACTCGTCAAAAGTTAAAGTTATCCAAGTGTTACCACCACCAAAGAGAAAGAAGGACGTGATGAGCTTCCCGGGACGCCTCAATTACATCAGCCGTTTCATAGCACAATCCACAGTAATATGTGAACCCATCTTCAAAATTTTGAGGAAGGATGTTGAAACCAATTGGACTGAAGATTGTCAAAGGGCTTTTGACAAAATTACGGAATACTTGTCCATGTCACCAGTCCTAGTCCCGCCAGAACCTGGGAGACCTTTGCTACTCTATTTATCCGTACTAGATGGGGCTTTCGGCTGTGTGTTGTCCCAAGTAAAGGTTAGTTTTGAAGACTGAGAAAGGAACTCAGGCATGAACCAAGTCCATCACTTTGTGTATAGAAACAGGCATATTCGAGCATGTGGGATGCACGTAAAAGAGATAAGCTTAAATTGGTGTATTTGATATCTCCTGATTGAAAAGGTTGCATAATTGATAAGGAGAAGGACTCCTTAATCAAATAGAACACTATCCAAGATAGGGAAGGAGTTTGAAGTTGAAATCAACTAGAACTCTTCCACCAAGGAAGACTTACATCAGAACTCGAGTTGTTTCTTCATCTACTAACTCTATAAATTGCAGGATTGTCTCACATTACATGTGTTGCACAAAAACGCAAAATTTAAATGTGAATTGAGAGCAAAATAGAAAGTCTTTTTGCAAGAAGTTCGTGTGTGATTCAAATGTGCAAACCTGAAGCTACATGAACTAGATTGAAGAACCAACTCTATAAAGAGTTTTATGTATCTTTCTTTATTTCTAGTTCAATTATAGTAGGTGTTTTCATATTGTACCTTTCAGCTTTATCTAGAAGCAATTGTAATAGGTACTTTGAGTATTCAAGTTAAGAGTTAACTTAAAGTTGTCGCAACGGTTGAGGCTTTGTGCCACAACGGGATTTGAGGTAATCCTAAGGTTTACAAAGAGTTTTGTAAATGTTGTTTTTGCTCAGTGATTTGGTGAAGTGTTGGGAAAATCCTACTGAGTAGTAGGTCATGATTTTTTCACCTTTTGAGCCGGGTGTTTTCCACATAAAAATACTTGTGTTCTTTACTTTCAATATTTATTATTCTGCAACAGTAGTAGAAGGAACACATATAAGAACCAGGTCCTTCTTAATCAGTTTAAGCAAAAAATTGGTCACCACACAAATCACCCGCCCCTTTTGTGTGGTATTGAAGTATAAAACATCAATTGGTATCAGAGCAGGTTATCCTTGAAGAGTCTAACACCTTGGGTACAGATTAAGATAAGTGCACCGCTTGGAAACTGGAATGGCAATCCACTGATAGGTCTCCACTCTAATGGCCAGTACTACTCTTGGTGGAAAAACATGATGAGATATCACATCATCAGAGAAGACTATGAGCTATGGGACATAGTCACTGATGGTTCCCTGGCTTCCATGAAGAAGAATGCTGAAGGAGAAGGCATGCCAAAAACAAGAGCTGACTGAAATGCTGTGGACTTGAGGAAATGGAAAAAGAATGCTGAGGCCAAGAAATGGCTTGTGTGTGGACTTGGTCCAGACGAGTACAGTAGAATTCAAAGCTATACCACTGCTAAGGAAATCTGGGACACTTTGCAAGTGAGTCATGAAGGAACATTTCAAGTGTTGAGGTCCAGAGGAACACTGTTGTATTCTCAATATGAGAATTTCACCATGAAGGAAGGGGAAACCATCCAAGAGATGTATACAAGGTTGACCACACCGACAAATGAACTTAAGTCTCTTGGAAGGGTTATTCTTGAAGAAGACAAAGTTGAGAAGATTCTGACAAGTGTTCTACCAATCTCTTGGGAAAGCAAAATCACTGCTATTCAAGAAACAAAGAACATTGACACTCTTAAGTTGGATGAGTTAATTGGAAATCTCACTGCCTATGAACTTAGAAGGCAAACCATGAAGATGGATGCACCTAAGAAGGAAAGGAGCCTGGCATTCAGAATCATTGAAGGTGCTGATCTAGAGGAGGATTAAATGACCATGATCACAAAGGACTTCAAGAAGTACCTAATGAGAGGAAAGAGTCCTTTAAGAAGTGGAAGTTATAGAAAACCAATGGTTCCTAAAAAACAAACCAATGAGGGGAGTTACAAGTGTGGGAAGACTGACCACTGCATCAAAAACTTGGATGAGCGACTATTTTGGTTATTTCTTCAATTGGGGGTTTCTAACCACTCCTTCATTGTAGAGTCAGAGCCCATTCTGTCATAGCCTCCGCCCTCTGGTTAACCATTTTGTTGATTAGTTGAAGTTAGGGGTGGCAATTTGAGCCCAAAACCATCTAGCCCGCCCAACCCGCCCAGAGATTAATGGGTTAGGTTATAAATATTTAGCTCATGTGTCAATTTGGGCTGAGCCCAAGTTAACCCATTATATTTGGGGCAATTGCATCTATACCCGCTTTTTGTGTTACATTTTAACTCGTGCCTGCTTTGCAAAACAAATTGCAAGTGGACCCATTTTTTCGTATAACTTCAGCATACGGGGCTAAAGTAGCAAAGGCAATCACACAAAACTTCAGCATTCTAGTAGACGAGCCTGAAGTAGTAAGTGTGCTGAAGTTTTTGTTTTGTAACTGGTGAACTTCAGCTCTAGAGCTGATGTTTTTATTTTTGTAACTGGCGAACTTCAGCTCTAGAGTTGAAGTTTTTGTTTTGTAACTGGCGAACTTCAGTTCTAGAGCTGAAGTTTTTGTTTTGTAACTGGCGAACGTCAGCTCTAGTGCTGAAGTTTTTAATTTGTAACTGGTGAACTTCAGCTCTAGATCTGAAGTTTTTTTTTTGTAACTGGCGAACTTCAGCTCTATTGCTAAAGTTTTTATTTTGTAACTGGTGAACTTCAGCTCTAGAGTTGAAGTTTTTGTTTTGTAACTGGCAAACTTCAGCTCTAGAGCTGAAGTTGTTATTTTTGTAACTGGCAAACTTCAGCTTTAGAGCTGAAGTTTTTGTTTTGTAACTCTTCAGCTCTAAAGTTAAAGTTTTTGTTTTTGTAACTGGCGAACTTCAGCTCTAGAGCTGAAATTTTTATTTTGTTTTGTATTATATATCCTTTACCAACCCTATCACCCTCCAATTTTGAAAACCCTGTAGTACATAGAAGTCAGGGAAAAAAAGTGCACAAAAACGTAGTTCCTTGGTCAATTTGGAGACACAAAATTAATTGAAATTTAAAGTCGGGAACATTTAAGAAATCCCTCAATATCTGATTGTCTAATGTAGAAGAATTCCCTATATGTGTTATTTTACACCTATTACCTACTGACAATTTCACTCCACTACTTTTCTGATGACTAAAGTTCTTTATATCATGAAAGACTTCCATATAAAAAGTAATATAATGTGAAGCACCTGAGTATATTATTTAATCACACTAAAATGCATTGGATATTAATGTAGTTATATCCATAGCAGCACCAACAACTGAAGAAGAAAGAAGAAGAAGAAGAAGAAGAAGAAGAAGAAGAAGAAGAAGAAGAAGAAGAATAAGAAAACGAAGGAGGAGAAGGAGTAAGAGAAAGGGGGATGAAGTTATTTAAAAAGTGGGTACAAGTTAAAAGTTTAAAAAAATGGGTATAGGTTAAATGAGAGCGATCAAACGCCCCGTGCAATTTTTACATTATATCTTATAGCCCATTCTAACCCATTAAGCAGCCCAAATATACCCATGAAACTCACCCAAAAAAAAGGTATTTTTTTATTTTTATTTTTATTTTTAATTTTCTATTTTTTTCTCTTTACTGCACCACTCACCCGCCCCAACCCCCCTCCCTCCACCCCTAAATTTTTTTTTTACTTACATATTATAAGGTAAAAGATTATATTTTTATGCAAGATGAACATGGTTCTTAAACTTGGGTTAAGTTGGCGGATTGGGTTATGACCCATTGTTTAGCCCATTTTGACCCAGCCCATCTTAGCCCAAGTATACTTTGGGCTAGGTTGGGCAATGACCCATTTATTAACCTAACCCATCTTGACCCGCCCAAGTTCAACCCAACCAGCTCATTTGCCACCCCTAGTTGAAGTCCAATGGCAATTTGTGCTTCCATTTTCCTCAAACTGATTGAACTAAAGAGCTTTATATAATTAGATAGCTTAATTGAGGCTTGAAACAGAAAACAAAATAAGTCCATAAAGTTATTATTGAGCTCATATTGGGCTGGTATATTCTCTGGTAAAGATATTGGGTTGATTCTTTTTATTTTGGGGGATTTGTATCTATACCCATTTTTTGGGTCACGTTTTAACTTATACCCACTTTGAAAAAAAAACTTGCAAGTGTACTCACTTTTCGCGTAACTTCAGGCATACGAGCCTGAAGTAGCAAAATTTTTTGCCTGAAGTGTAGCAAAACTTCAAATATTTTTGCATGAATTTTGGACTGACTTGCAAAGGCAATCACGCAAACTTCAGTTTATAGTGCAAATGGAAAACTTCATTTCATGTGTTGGCTGAAGTTTTTGTTTGTAATTGCTGAACTTAAACATTCTAATAGCTGAAGTTTTGTTCTGTATTTGCTGCACTTCAGCATGTTTTAGCTGAAGTTTTATTCTATATTTGCTGAACTTTTTCATGTTTTAGCTGAAGCTTTGTTATATTTGTGATGAATTTTAGGGCTAAAGTTTATTTTGTATTTGCTAAACTTCAGCATTCTAGGAACTGAAGTTTTTGTTCATATTTGCTGAACTTCGGCATTCCTAGGAGCTCTTACAAAAAGGCTATACATCCACAAGAATATCAATTTTTTGGTTCCATATGCAAAAAACAAAAAGGCAGATTATAAAGAATGATAACTTGTTATAGATGAAGATGAAAATTACGTATAAACACTAATATTTTCCACCCGAAAACTCCAATATTTGGTCACTATTTGAGAGCAAGTCATTTCAATGGTATTATGCCTATGGGTTGTATTATAGGTAGATAGAGACAAGAGAACTTTTGAGTTAAAAATTCATAAACAGCATATCGTTGAACGTTGACAGTATTGTAATTACTGGAGATAGAAGCACCAACAATAGCAGAAAGTTTATCCCTATGAACTGAAATTTTATAGAAGCACCAACAACAACAGAAGAAAGAAGAAGAAGATGGAGAAAACAAAACAAGGAAGAGAAAGAGGGCTGAAGTCTTTTAAAAAGTAGGTACAAACTTTAAAAAAAATAAGTATAGGTTAAATGGGGGTGACCAAATAGGGCGCCCCGTGTAATTTTTACTCACATTTATCAATTCATGTATTAAGATACATTTAATGTTGGGCAGTGTTGACTTGTGTGTTACCATAGCCCGAGGCTCTTTGCGATTTATCCTTGCAACATAAGCATTAAACTTTTAGGAATGAAAATCATACATCGAGTGTTTATACACGTTGAGTCATAAAGTTGAAACCTAACTCAAACCTTGATTTTCAAGTAAAATGTTGAGAAATTTGCACAAGTATATAGCCGAAAACACTGTATTGCACTTGCACAGCCTATTTTTTTTTTAGTTTTCATCAGCACAACCAATAATGTTTTTGCAACACATATATCTTTATGCATATTATGTAAAATTATACACTTACTATACAATGTATCAACCTGGTATAAAAGTGTGTAATAATATATATATATATATATATATAAGAGGTATTTAATACAATGTATATATAAAAGGTGTTTATTACACTCTTACATTGTTATATAAAATTATATACTGTTATATAAAACTATAAAAAAAAAATGAGGTTTCGAATGAGGTTTCGTAGCCTTCAAACTTCACCTCATGAAATTTCATTCGAAATATATAAAAAAGCATCATGTATATGTTTGAACCAAAATTTAGATCTAGGTTCATATAATTAGATTTTATAATAAAGTAGGATTAATCTTAGCCAATATCAATATTCAAAAGATAGATTAACTATTTTTGTGGTGAGATATCACTGGTATTGTTTGAGCAGCAATAAATAGCATCAATAATGCTATAATCAATGATCCAAAACTAAGGAATGGTTATGGTTGATATTGTCCTAGAAATTGGGGCACAATGGTCAGTCCAAATGAAGAATACAAGCATCAATTGGGGCCAATCTCTGCCCATGCTAACTTCCTTTTCTTTTTTTTGCAGGTACCATCAATGTGGGACTGCACATGCCATTGGCCTTTCCTCAGAGTGTGGTATTAACAGAAAAGACAATTCCAGCTTCATTAGTTGTGAAAAAAAAGATAGAAAAATTCAAAAAGAAATGGAATCCCCACCACAAAATAAAGCACCAACATACACCTTTTGGCCTATTCATACTGTTGCTCTTAGAATCCACCAGAACCTAGGAGAAAATCACCATATTCTGAAATACAAAAACATGTCTGCAATCAGCAAAAACAAGAAACTAAGCAGAAATGTCTTTTTTTCTCTAATTCTGGTTTATTTTTGGCATGTTTCTCTCTTCCCTTGGTGCTCAACCAATTTATGTACTCCCAAAGTGTGATGGAAGCATCTAAGATGCTCATTCTCCTGGGAGCATATCAACTGGATGTAGCAGAAGATTCAATTGCAGAATCATGCTCCTACAGCAGTTTAAGTACCCTCACACTTATATGTTATTGGACACCCCAATCTTCTGCATACCAAAACTATTACACCCACACACATGTGTTCACAAAACACTCTAACAACACAATAAATGAAGCAGCAGTACCAAGTGCAGAAGCCCCTATAATCAGCATAGAATTTGGACAGGACTCCAATACACACTGCTTTAATCCCAACTACAGCTGCAACCATTTATCTAATGGCAGCCACCAGTGTCTCAATCTTTACAAACACCCAAAAAATATTGTATTCCAAATGCAGCAGTCCCAGTAATACCTCAAAAACTCACAACCCAAACCACTTTGTTCATAGTCCAAAGTTCCATGATGCTCCCAGAATACACAAGAACCTAGGAGCAACATTTCTTCTTTCACTAGTTTGTCATACACCAGCCTCCAGTTTTTCAAGCCAACACCATTCAGCATCTCACTTCATACCCCCACTGAATAGCTCAGATCCTCACAATTTACTCTCTAATAGTGCTCCCAGTATACACAAGAACCTGGGAGCACAAGGTTTTTCACTAACCTATTGTTTTCCTTTTGCAGGTACCAGGGATAAGTTCAAAATATTGAGCCAATTGAAAGGAGTAGTATTAGCATTTTAAATGCTTAGCCTCCTGCAATTGTGTCAATTTTTATGGGCCTATCACGGCTTTCATGCTAGAACCTACAGGAACCACCTCATGTTCACTTCAACCACAGACACAACAGTAAAAACACAATGGAAGATCTACATGGATAGCTCTAAAAGCAGGCAACACAGAAGCCCAAGCTATCGAAAATTGCAAATTCACCTTTTAACCTCTCTACTGAAGACCAAGCTACTAAAGTTTGGTTATTGATCACCTGGAGAAACCCTAGATCGAAGGAAGAAGAGAGGAAGAAGAAGAAGAAGGAAAAGACAAGAAAGGTCTGTGAGAGAAAATGAATGGAACAGTGAAAAAAATCCAACTGTATTTTTCATTCCACTATTCTATTACACTTTACACACTTATATATACACACGTGTAACTAACATGTACAACAACCACTAACTATCTTACTAATTCTCTAGCCGACTAGCTGTACATAAATAGGCTAACCCCCACTTATGCTCACATTACTCCTTTCTTCTCAACATTCCCCCTCAAACTAGGTGGTACAAAAATATCAAGTACCCCTAGCTTGGACATCAAATACTCATGTTGAACCCTGGTTAAGCCCTTGGTCAGAATATCTACTAGTTGTTCCTTGGTTACCACATACTCAGTCTTCACTAGCCCATTCTGTATTTTCTCTCCTATAAAATGACAGTCGATTTCAATATGTTTAGTGCGTTCATGGAATACAGGATTAGCAGCTATTTGAATTGCTGCTTTACTATCTGTAAGTATGTTCATAGGCAGCTCAACCCTTATTTCAATATCCTTGAATAGCACAAGTATCCAAACTATCTCAGCTACTGTTGTTGCAATGATTCTATACTCTAATTCTGCTGAGCTTCTAGATATAGTACTTTGCTTCTTTGACTTCCAAGATACTAATGACTCACCATATTTGACAAAGAAACCAGTTACTGACTTTCTTGTGAGAGGACAAGCAGCCCAGTCAGCATTACAATATGTTGTAATAGTGTTTATCTTCCTGCTGGACATCAGTATGCCTTGTCCAGGCTGCCCTTTTACATACTTGACCACTCTTTGTGCAGCTTCCATATGTGACTTTTTTGGCTTCTGCATAAACTGACTGAAAGTCTGAACACTATATGCTATATCAGGTCATGTGACTGTCAAGTAGAGTAGCTTCCCTAGTAACCTCTGGTACTGACTAGGATTTGTTAGGAGATAATCTGTTGTGCCTTCAAGTACACCAATATGTTCATCATACTCCTTAGTATTGAGCTTAACATTAGCTTCAATAGGTGTATCTGCAGGCTTTGCAACACCTAGTCCTAGCTCAGAAATGAGCTTAATTGTGTATTTCCTTTGATGCATCAGAATACCATGCTGAGACCTGGCAAACTCAATGCCTAGAAAATATTTCAACTCCCCAAGATCCTTCATTTTGAAAGTATGTTGTAGCTGAGCTTTGTTTGCATGTATAAGAGTCAGATCAGGTCCAATTAGAAGCATATCATCCACATAAACAAGGATGATAACAGTGTGGTTCCCTGTTCCTTTTACAAATAGAGAGTGATCATGTTGACTTTGCATGAAGCCAAAATGCACAAGTGCTTCAGACAACTTGGCATTCCATTGTCTTGGTACCTGCTTGAGGCCATATAAGGATTTCAAGAGTCTGCATGTTGTTCTACACTCACCCTGACTCTGAAATCCTTGAGGCAAATTCATATAGATTTCATCATGCAAATCACCCTGTAAGAAGGCATTATACACATCCATCTGATGGATGTGCTAATGCTTAGAAGCAGCTACAGCAAGAACAGATCTGACAGTAACTATCTTGACTACTGGACTAAAGGTCTCCTGATAGTCAATTCCCTCTTGCTGGCTGTATCCCTTGGTAACAAGCCTAGCCTTGAACCTCTCTACCTCACCTGAGGCCTTGTACTTGACCTTGTAAATCCATTTTCACCCAATGGGAGTTTTACCAGCAGGCAAGGGAACCATATCCCAAGTGTGGTTGGACTCTAAAGCAGCAATCTCTGCCTACATGGTAGTTACCCACCTAGGATCTGTGGCAGCTTCTTCAAAGGAGGAGGGTTCCACTATAGTGGAAAATATAGCTAAATATGCGTGATATGTAGGGGATAAACCATTTTATAACATATAATTGGAGATAGAATAAGGCACTTCCTTATGGACAGGCAAAGATACAAAGTCCTTCATCCAAAGAGGAGCCTGTCTAGGTCCTGTGGAGCTCCTTAGGCCAGGGCAGCTAAGGTCCTGAGAAGGCAAATCAGGTGGAGCCACTCCTGCTGATGATGGGGGATGAGGAGAGAAGTCTTGTTCTGAGAGACTGGCAGCATGATCAGAAGAAGTAGAGGAAGGAGGAGATGAGGGTGAGGCAGTACTTCTGAGCTCAGCATCAACTGGAGGAGACTCAGGAGGCAAGAATACAGGTGGCATAGATGTAGAATAATCCTTGAAAGGAAAAATATCTTCCCTGAAAGAAATATCTCTGTTAATAAGGAAACAATGGCTCTCCAAGTCTAGCAGAATGTACCCCTTTTGAGAATCAGAAAATCCCATAAGGACAGTAGGCCTAGCTCTAGGAAGAAGTTTATCTGTCTCTTGAACCTGTTTGGCATAGCACAAGCATCCAAGTATTCTCAAATGCTCTAATTTGGGTGCCCTGCCATATAATAGCTCAAATGGGGACAATCCATCAAGTACAGAAGATGGCATCCTGTTAATAATATGGGCAACTGCAAGAACACAATGACCCAGTACTTGATGGGAATATTTGACTGAAACCTTAAGGCTCTAGTAACCTCCAAAATATGTATGTGTTTCCTCTCAGCAACTCCATTCTGCTGAGGGGTGTAGACACATGTCTTCTGATGAACAATACCATATATTTCTGAAACAAGGTGGTGCACACAGAGTTAACAAATTCAGAGCTATTGTTGAACTGAGTTTGAACAAATACAATAAACTGAGTGAGAACAACACACACATCAGATTTTAACTTTAGAAGAAACAACCAAGTCACTCTGCAAAAGTCATCAATAACCGTTAAGAAGTATTTATTTTCATCACAAGTTGCATACTTGTAGGGGCCCCAAACATGTACATGAATTAGATCAAATGCCTCACTGCTCTTAGTATAGCTAGTAGGAAATGGTAACCTAGTTTGTTTAGCACAAGGACATACAATGCACTTATTAATGATATCAACAATACTAGTTAGTTTAGCAGGAAACAATCTTCTGAGTACAATACTAGACATATGACCTAGCCTTTTATGCCATAAGGTAATATCTGTAGTTCTTGACTTTATTCCAGCTGAAACTAGAGCAAAAGCAGTAATCTTCTTAGCCCCATGTCTCTGTAGAAAGTAGAAGCCTTCTCTTTCCCTACCAATCTCCCTCACCTTGCCACTGAAGAGATCCTGAAATACACAGAAATCAGGATAAAAGGAAGCAAAACATCTTAGATCTCTTGTCACCTTGGAGACTGACAATAAGTTGAATTTGAATTGAGGGACATAAAGGACTTCCTTAATAGTGCTTATATCTGAAATGTGACTATCTCCAATCGGAGTAACCTGAGTAACATCTCCATTAGGAAGCAGAACTCTTCTAGACTTAGATGGTGTAGTTAGGGAGGATTTGGTCAATAAGTCTACATTTGACACCATATGATTTGTTATACCTGTGTCAATGATCCATTCTTGTTCTTGTGAATTAGAGGATGCTAAGAGAGTAGTATCAGTACCTACAGCATTTGCTTGAGTAGGGGGAGAAGAGCCAGTGTTTAGAAACTGCATTATCTGATCATATTGTTCCTTTATAAATGGGAAACCACCACCTTGTGAAGCTGAGTTTGTTGATCCTTGAGACTGTGAGGAGGAAGAATTTTCTTGCCTTTGAGTGCTTGAGATTCCTTGACCCTGTAAACTTTCAGATGCTTGACTCACTAACTGGTTTCCTTGCTACATGGGCATTTGCTGCATTGCCCTGTCCTGAGAAGTATGATTGTTGTACAAAGGCACACCATAACTTGATTCTACCATAGCATTATAAGCACCAGTTCCCCCTTTCTTTTTAGTCTTATAATTTTTTGGATAGCCTATGATTTTGTAGCAATTTTCTCTAATGTGGCCTTTCATTTTATAGAAGTCACATTGAATATTATAATTTTTTCTGAACTTTGGATTGAAGCTAGGCTTAGCACTATACAAGTCAGTGGAGTCATAAGCACTTATGTTTGTATTAGGAGCAGATCCTAATATACTAGCAATAGCAGCAACAGATCTCTGGCTTTCATCACTCATATGCATAGCATAGGCTTGGTTTATTGTTGGTAGTGGTTTTATCATAAGGATTTGACTACGTTCTTGAGAATAAGAGTCATTGAGGCCCATTAGAAATTGATACACCTTCTGCTTACGTAAATGCACAATAAATTCTTTTGTTTTGACACAATCACAACTAGGAGTAGGTACTATAGAATCAGTCTCATCCCAAAGGTCTTTAAGTTTTGAGTAGTAAATAGAAATAGATGCAGTACCTTGATTTAGAGTGGCAATTTCCTTGTGCAAGTTATAGCAACGTGTATCATTTACCTTGTCAAATCGTTCCTATAGATCCATCCACACTACCTATGCACTAGTAGCGTATGCAATTCCATTGACCAATATCGGAGCTACTGCATTCATCAACCATAACAAAATAATTGCATTGCACCTCTCCCATTGATACCAGCATTTTTTTTGAAATCGCTCCTTAGGCCATCTACCATCGACAATCCCTAGCTTATTTTGACCAAGCAGTGCAATTCTCATAGATCTATGCCATAGAGAGTAATTGTCAGTACCAGTGAGCTGAAATGAGATCAAGGAAATTCCACTTGTGTCGCTGGGAGCTAGGTACAAAGGATGAGTGACTGCTACGGCCACTCCTTCCTCAAATTCATCCTTTGATGATACAAGCGAAGTATTTTCAATAGCAGTAGTAGTAGTAGTAGGACTTTCATTCAACAATTCATCAACTGCTATTGTTGATTAATTTTGAGTTGAGAAATGAACAGCATTTCGATTTTTTTCGAGAATTTAAGATTAAAGGAGATTGTAGATCAATCTCTGAGCTACAATTCTGAGCTCGGAGCTCTGATACCATGCTAAAGTTTGGTGATTGATCACTTGGAGAAACCCTAGATCGAAGGAAGAAGAGAGGAAGAAGAAGAAGAAGGAAAAGACAAGAAAGGTCTGTGAGAGAAAATGAATGGAACAGTGAAAAAAATCCAACTGTATTTTTCATTCCACTATTCTATTACACTTTACACACTTATATATACACACGTGTAACTAACATGTACAACAACCACTAACTATCTTACTAATTCTCTAGCTGACTAGCTGTACATAAATAGGCTAACCCCCACTTATGCTCACATTACTCCTTTCTTCTCAACACAAGCAAGCCATCAAATGCACAGATTCTCAACTGATCATTTCTAGGGGCCAAGTCCTAGTTCAACTGCTCAGTTCTATCACCACTTCACTGCAGTAAAGGATCACATACTGCTTAAGTTTCAGTATCCACTATCTACAAGTACCAATTGTGTGCTTCCAGCTTCACTGGATGCATGACACATGCCAATGCTTACCCTCTTCTATCAGTAATAACAGACATCATTTGTCACAATGTCCATAAACAGGTACCTTTTTGAAAGACATCTTCAACCTGGCTTTCTTTGACACCAATGTCAAAGCAGGATTGAAGATGCCTCCCATCACTTACACATGCTTTTTGCCATGTCCTATAGGGAACTTCTACACCTTTACAAGATGTAAAACTTATTGTATATGGAAGATAGCTCTCCACTTCCTTTACTCAATAGACTTAGGATCGCTTGTGAATTTTTGCATTGTTGACCTAGGCTTACTTCATTCTGACTTTGTATATCCAATTTCCTATCATTGTTTGATAGTCAACTGGAACATCATTATAGGTCTAACTCATCATAGCATTCAGGTTTCATCTGATTGTCTTTTGATGACCAGGTGCCCATGTACCGTACATTTGGAGGTCAAGTTTATGCCCCCCTCCTTTTTTGTACTTTATTTTTTATATATGAAAATCAACCCTAGGCACAATGTTTAGTGGATTTATTAAAAAAACTAAGGATTTATTAAAAAAACTAAGGAAGATATCATTAAATAGCAGTAAATAATAATGAATGACATTTATGTAAATAAATACATGTGAGTCATTCAAAAATGAGTGAGATCCCTTGATGTTCCTTCTAACAAGGATAGATGATGATGGTGAGCCTTTGAATATTCGGATCTTCTTTGGATCATGTGAGAGGAGATAAACAAAGATCTTAGAAAAATGTGAATTTTGTATGTGTATGATAAAGTAAAAATCTTTAAGGAATGTCAATATATTTTTTTATAATGGGTGTCCAAATCTCTTTAAAATTACATATCTTTCTACTTATAAGAGTACATGGGCCACAAAAACCCTATATAGTACAACTAAGAAGAATATTCTCTGGAATTGTCTCTGCGGGCTTTATTTCTAAAACTTAGCCATTACTACTTTACTGAAAGGAGTACTCGTCCTCGTATATGTTATCTTTTGGGTCACCACAACCTCGCATTTGTTCTCTGTTGGATCACCTCGCCCTCCCCTTCGTCCTCTGTTAAAACCAAATCGATAACATGTGGCAGCCTTTGAAGGCTTTCTTAATGTCGACAAGGCCCACATATAATCATGGTAATTTTTAGCCACACAATTATTCCCTCCGCTTGTTAAGGTCATGCTCATGGGTGAGTTCAATGAGCGGATAACAACGATCATGATCATTGTGACAAACAGGTGATGTGGCCTTTTGTGGACCACATGTTTCAAACTCTTAATTTTCCCGGGTGATGTGTTGGAACCGTATTGTCCACGGAAAGGAGTGACGTCATGACATCATTCGTCATGATGACGTATGATCTTGAGGCGTCTAATCGATTTACAAGCAACTTTTGATTGGTTCTGGAATTTTGGTTCTCATTCAATCATGATGAATCATTTCGGGTTCAGTTCCTTCATCTCTTTAAATAGGGATTGTTCCACCATCATTCAAACTTTACTTTCTTTGGAATACTCTTTGCTCTATAGAAGTTCTTCTGGTTTTGTCGTATCCAAATTTCCTTTGCCTTCTAATTTTTAACTTCTTCTCGTACTCTTATCTTCCATATCCTGGCCTCCTACAAATTTCATAGCTATGTCGAATTTTCTTTCTAATGTTGATGAGGAGAACCATGCCATTCCCTTGGATTTTATATTTCACGTGCCCAGGAAAGATACCATCTCCACCACTGAAAAGGAGGCCCTACTTTCAGTAGAGGAGATTATCCCCCGTAGCCCTGATAGTATGTCTGATTTTTAATGGTGGTTGGATCTGATGATCGAAAAATTCTGATAGTTTACGACCTCTAGGCGCTTGGATGAATTCAAATCCAAGTTTGGTCTCCCTGACCATGTAGAGTTAATCCCTGCTAGTGAGGATGAAGTGCATGTTCATCGTCCTGGGTATTGTGCTCTCTATGCCTACCAGTTCTCAATCGACTACTCGTTCCCCCTCCTTCCGCTGGTGGAGGCATTTTGTCACCATTACGACATTTGCCTTACCCAGCTCACCCCGTACATTTACAAAGTGATCAAAATGTTATCGAAGTATGCTGAATTGGTTAGGGTCGAGGTCACGGTGCGACCCTTAGTGCATCTATTCGTGCCTAGCTTTTATCTAGGAACAATATTGAACCTTCAACATCATGGGGGAAAATTCTTGGTGGTGAGGATGGATGATAAAGGTAGTCGGCAGCTCTAGATCGACTAATATTTTGTCAAGACTGAGGTTGTTGTGCCTAATGTTACTGGTTTTCTTGAGGCCTGGTACCATACACGTAAGTAATTGCGCTTTTTACTTTTACCCTTTCAAATAGTTTGTTTATTCCATGTTTAGTTGAGTATTCCTTCTTCTCCTACAGCTACTATTAGACCTCATCCATTGACGACACATCTCGTCGACATGGTTAGGCAAGTTCTCCCCTGCACTATGGGGATTCGTGACTGGCCGATCTTATTTTATAATTTCAAATCGGCCCATCCCTCAATGTGTAATATCCTTCTTCTTGTTGTAGTCATATTCGTATTGGCTTTTATCATTGTACTCAACTTTTATGCTTTTCTCTAGGTTCAGTTAGGGGGGCTACAAAAAGGAACAAGCTGCTCGTGCCCTCATTCAGGAGGAGAAGGGTCATTACACCTTTCGCCCCCGTCTCAACTGCTATACTTACTTCCTTATTGTCACTTATCATGAGGTTTCTCCACTTTATGGGGACTTAAGGAGCCCCAAAAGCAAGGTAGTGCACATAGGGATGGGAGTTTCCTTAAATGTCGATTCAATAGAGGACAAGTTCGTGATTCAGGAGACGATGACGATACACATCAGGGACAATGTTGGGGTGACCTCTAAGGCCCCACAACTAGAATATACTAATAATGGCGCGCTTTCACGTCCTGATGATGAGAAGGTTGTGGATGGGATGCTTGGTGACAGCTCCATGCATGTAGGTGCGAGAGAAGGCCTCTTCTTCTAGGCCGGCAGCAGATGCTTCTCCAACCAGCAGGGATAAAGGAAAGGACATCACTGACGAGAGCGATGAGTCGGGTTCCGACATGGACCATGATATTCTTAGGATAATTGATAAGGGACTCACTCAGATCAAGGTAAGGATGAAGGAGGGTTCAAAGACGATCACAATTCTAATAAATCATGATTTGCTGAGAAATACAGATAAGGTGGTTCCCCCTCTCGGTCCTCTTTTATCTAACACCGAGCGTGTTACCCTCAAGGAATTGTTTGATATTGCTTTATCAAAGAACACTTCTAGCCTTGCGCTCAGTGTAAGTGAGGTTGTCCTTCGTTCTTTTTCCTTTGCCTTAACTTGCTTCTGAGTTTTAAGTTTTGCTTTTCTTTAATTTGCAAACTGTCATTCTTAAAATTGAGAGTGCCAAGAGGGAGAAAGATGGGAAGATATTTATGTAAAATTGAAGGGTAAGTACATGGAGTACCGTGGGAAGTACTGGGACGTTCAGTGGTGGCTTTTCGAGGAGGGAGATGTACCTGCCTTGAGAGAAGAGCTGAAGAATAAAGACAAGGAGCTAATGGTAGCCTTGGAGAGGCTCAGCATTGTCAAAGGGGCTTTTAAGAGAAAAGAGGACGAGCTCGAGCTGAGCAAGGGAATGGAGGCCTAATGCAGCGACCTCCAAAATCAGGTGGATCATCTGTAAAGTCAGTTAGATGGGTGCTAGTTT